>JZLH01S0062961.1:31650-55891 GCA_001188425.1 Eucidaris tribuloides | reverse complement strand
CCCCACCCCACCCCCCTCTGAGCGAGTTTTCGGCGGTTGGCGTGACCTGTACAAATTTATGACCTGGGATTTAGCCGCGGAGGAACATGTGATGTCCCCTCTACATTTAAAAATGGATTTGCGCCACTGGTCTACATGTAGTTTTGTTTTACAAACCTTGTCGACGCTATGAGCAATTTAGAGTCTACTTAGCATACTCGGGAGTTTAACGAAGTCATAAAAGCAGTGGAGGAAAAGAAGTAAGTTTTAAAAACTCGTGAGTTGGGAGCTCGGAGCGTTGAGTTTTGTGTTAGAAATAAAAGTATTTTCACAATTTTCTCCACATTTAAATGTAATTCACAAAATGTGCATGTTGCGAATTCATACATGTGTCCTTTATTCATTTCTTGTCCGCAGATTATTGTCTCACAATCGGATATCAGCCATAGAGGAAGATGTCTTTGTGGATCTGATAAATTTAGAACTACTGTAAGATATTGCAAATTGTACTTTCCTTCTTATTTACTGCCCGGGACTTTATTCATCGTTATCATCCGTACCATGTCATTATTTGTCGTTTTGAAAGGCTCAAGGAGAATTAGAAAATAAACGTTTTCGAAATGTCCCAAAACTCGTTTAGAAAAAGTCCCTTTGCCTCTTTTTTCTTTGGTATAAAACAAAAAAGTATGACAAACATTTTTTGCGATGGTGTGCGAGTTACTCCTTACTTAGAAGTATAACAACCGTAAAAATAAACTGGAGTACTGGTTGAACATGTTGAAGTGAAAAATCATTCATCAGAGTCCCCCATTTCGCTGGTTTTCATATGAAAGCATATCAAATTTGCATCATAATATGGGAATAGTTCATAGTTGTAGGATTGGCAGATTAAACTGGTGAATTTTCCATCACTGTCCCCTTGAGTTGCAATATTAACAATTAACATGGTCCCACATATTGATTTTTTTTGTTAGTACTAAGTGGGATGATTTGTGCGTGGAAGTTTTGTTAAAAAACAAATTGTTCTGTCGTCTGTTGTATTCAACTACTCTCTTCTGCACTAGAGTGGCATTTTCGGAATATCATTTGTTCGTATATGGTTTTAAAATAGTTGATATTAAAATTTTCTTCTGCAAGTACTCAATCTTATCCTTAAAAAGGTTAACTGTGACGTAATAGACGTATTTTTTTTCTCTCCTTCGCTGCAGGGATATTGTTAACAACACACTGAATGGTCTGCAACCTCATTCTTTCAAGGGGATCCCATCAATAGATTACATGTAAGCTTTTACGCCTCATTTTCCATCACGAATCAGTTTTGGGGAAATATGTTCTATTATCAAAAAAAAAAATTATGATGAGTCTCAGTTTTTGTGCCAACTATATTATTTTAGATGATTTTTTGATTTGCAATTTTAATCTTGTTTGCTACATAATGTAGTGACATACTGTGTAAATTGTAAACATTCACACTTCGCAACAAAACCTTCGTAAAGCTCCTGGGGTTTTGTTCATTCCACATTTTATTCGGACTTATAGCCGGCGTTGTTCAACCTACTTTTCCAAACCGGTCACAGTTCGGATCGGGACCTGATTGGAAGTCAATTATGGCAATCAGAAAATTGGGGAACATAAAAGCTATATGCGGCAAAATTGGTTGATTAACTGTGTTCGTATCAAATGTTACTTTTTGAGTCTTCTGCTTACTTTGTCATATCAAAGGCGGGAAGTCACATTTGGACCCCTCCGGCAGAACAGCAAAACATTACCCATCATATCAATTTCTAAGCGATCTTTTACTTTCTTCATGGTCTACAGTTTTGCAACACAATGGTAAACTGGAACTAAAACCGTCGTTTTTGGCCCATTTGTTTGCCACTGTAGCAAATCTACAAGATTTATATACTGTTGACACGAGATTTATGATAATCAAAGGTTTCTCTTTAAGGTTAGATCAAAATGTGACCGAAGTCAATGTTATGACCCGCGGAATTGATTCTAAAAACTACCTTTTTGGTAAAAAAAATCTCGTGGAAGATCCCCTTTTTTCACAATTTTTCTGACTTTGCCGCTTCATGAAATGAAAATTTGCCATCTATAAATATATTGACGATAGGTGTGTGTGTAGAGGGAAGTCTGAGGATTCTAAAAATGTAAAAATCAAATTTTAATGGCTATAGGAGAAGGCCTGCGGAATTGGCCAAAAAAAAAAATAAACACAAACATCATTTTCTCTCAGTCCAGCTGCACGCAAACTGTATTATTATGCGTTCGAGTGTGAATGTGAACAATGAATGCTGTCCGTCGCTTCCTCCTATAGACAAGACGGTGTGAGAGCAGTGACGCATGACCTGTGCGGTACCTCGGATTTCTCTGCGCAAAAGAGGAGCATTTTCTGTTGTTAAGAAATTGATATGGCCTTTGGGCTATTTATGAATGACTTGTCTGTGAAATCTAAAGATGAATAATTACCTAGAAATTGCAAAATGTCCCCAAACCAACTGCCAGCTTTAATATTATGCGTTCTATGGTGGGAATTTTTGTCTCTGCGACACAATGATTTAATTCAAAACCTAACGGTCGCTATAATCTCACTAAAACTAAGTTTCAAGCCCCAATATACTTTGCTAAAGGTTCTAAGATGGTAAAGTATACTAGTGTATTTACAGAATGCTGCCTGTCAGGCATGCAAAAGAGACGCTCCACTTGTAATGGTATGATAGGTTTAAGATCCCATTTCACTTTGCTTTCTCTTTGTTCCCTACCCCATGCCTTAATACACATGCAGTATTTTGTAACGTTATGTTATTTGTCTGTTTGAATACCTCGTTTGCTATTAGCTCTTTCAATATTTTTTCCCATTTACCCAGATACACCAATGATCATCGGGTCTGTTGTCTCTTTAACGGCAACGAAACATGTTCCTTCGTCGATCCATCTTTCTTGGACTCCTGTTCACGCCTGATACCAAACACCGTCCTTCGAGTGATGATCTGGATCATCGGAATTGGAGCCGTCTTCGGTAACGGTCTTGTCCTCTTCTTACGTTGTCGTGAAGAATCGGCAAGTGGCGGGAAAGTGCAGGCAATCTTCATCGCCAACTTAGCCATTGCTGATCTCCTCATGGGAGCGTACATGTTGATTATAGCGTCGACCGATCTTTATTACGGCGAACTGTACTTCCTTCGTGCTCCAACCTGGCGGGAATCGCACCTTTGCAAGTTTGCGGGTGTCATGGCGGTGTTGTCCAGTGAGAGTTCTGCTTTTCTGCTGACGCTCATAACGCTCGATCGGTTGTTGTGTATCCTGTATCCTTTTGGAAGACTTCGATTTGGTATAACCAGGGCTGGCGTTTGTGTAGTGTTGACGTGGATCCTGACTTTGATCCTGAGTTTGGGACCGATCATCCTCAGTTCGTACATTCCTGGATTCTACGGTCTATCGGACGTCTGTGTTGGTCTCCCTCTTAGTGTTGAAGTAATCTCTCCTGAGAGATTCTTCGAAAGTAGACTTGCTAGCCATGATAGCGAGAGTCGCGGTTACGCTTACTCGTCGGTTACGGCAACCAGAGGCGGTCCAGCGTGGATCTATTCCATCGTTCTATTCCTTGCCATTAATCTTGTCCTGTTTACCGTGATCTTCATATGCTATGTCGTCATGTTCGTAAGCGTCAGGCTTTCGGCGCAAAGAGCGAACGCAGCGCGCACTGCGGGACAAATGCGTGACATCAAACTCGCAGCCAAAATGGCGCTCATAGTTGGAACTGATTTCTTCTGCTGGATGCCGATCATTATCAAGGGCATTCTGTCTCAGTCAGGCGTCATTGAACTCCCCGCGTCACTTTACGCTTGGTGTGTGGTTTTCATATTGCCAATAAACTCGTCGATTAATCCATATTTGTTTACTTTTGTGCCCGTCGCGAGCAAGAGTGGGACCCCTAGAAGTAGCATTTCCCCCACGATTAGACAGTAGAATATCATAAAACCAAAGTTTATCAAATGTATGTATTAAAGACACTATATAACATTGTGGAAGTGAAGACCCGTTTAAAAGTTGTCAAATTTTGCTATTTGACATATCTGACAGTGTTTGAATAGACAAATAAACACCCTAGAACATAAAAGTTCAGACAGTTATGCTGTCACTGGTAAAAAAAATGTACACATAAAAATTGGCACATAATTTATTCTCGGCCGATAGAACAATCTGCAACACAACAGTCTATGGGTAAAAACTGGAGTGGTCTCTCAATGAGTTTTACTCTTTTAAAGCACTTAATGATAATTTTGAAAATGTAATTTTTTTCAGGGCTTCATTTTTAGATCTTATCAAAGACACTACTAGCATGGGGAATCATGTAGCTTACATTTTTTTTTAGATGGAAACATTGTTATTGCCTTTAACTTGTTTCATGCTGAAGCAGACGCCGCTCCCCCAACCCCCCCCCCCACACCGAAATGTACAAAATATAGAAAAGCGCGGGATCTTTGCAATGTAAAATTTATTTTCATTTGTTTTTATTTGTTTTTTCACCTTCTAAGAGTTTTTGCCCTATATCTGAGATTTTACCCTGGCGCCTCCCCTTGTGCAATTTTACATGAATGTTTAGGCTTACCACACTACAATATATCGTGTATTTTGCTACAGTCAGGAGTGTCTACATTGGGAAACATCCTGACTCAGGATGTTTCCCAATGTAGACACTACAGTTTCAATGCATGCGGTATAAATTAAGGTTAAATCTTTTAGAGAATGAAATATGGTATTGAAGTTATGTCTTGTATCTGTATTGGGTGTGAATATGAAATACACATGCAGATATGTGAAGGACGTACGTAGAAGAAACAAGCCTCCAATGATCAAAAAAGGGGAGGAAATGTAACATATATTCTTTTCAAATGTTGTTTTGATGATTAATTGCTCGTCCATTCAAAGTTTGCAGTTAGATCAATGAATCTACCGGTATTCAAGATTATCTCTTAAATATGGCCGAGAAGACAGTAATTTTTTAGGACAATGGGGTAGTTCATTTTGCCTTTCTGCGAAGGCGCCGGAGGTATCATGTTTTCGGGTTGCCCATCGGGTGTTACGTTCGTACATGCTTACATGTACTTGCGTCCGTGTATCCGTCATTAGCCGTTATCATAACCTTTCTCTTTACCGCGATAACTTAAAAACCACTGAAAAAATTATACCGCACTTTATTAAACACCATTCTTGAATTCTTTAAACGATTAATTAAAACAACACGTCTAAACAAATTCACGTCATAGGTGTGTCGTATTCTGTGATTTAGTGTTTATCCTGCAAAGTTATCATAAAAACTCACCATACCATCATAAATATAAGATCAAGTGCTGCAATAAAATGGTACAGTATTGACTGTATACTCTATTAACTTTTTTCTTTCTTGCTGACATGTTTTCTGACACTGATAAAAATGAAATATCTTTAATAAGGAAAATAACCCGAGTCCATCAAGAAATTATTTTTCACACTTCCATGGATACAAGAGCCCTACACCCCCCGTCCCCGTTCCCTTTTAGAAAAGTATCACATTATTCACAAATTTATAATGTAAATAATCCAATTACTGTTCACTGTATATAGTAAAATAATCATTCGATGTTTATTTCATATCCACTGTTAAAAATTGAAATACATTATTATATTTGTATAATTTGAAAAGATTATACAAAATTTGGAAAATTGGATATTATTATTATTATATGTGATTTATGCTGCTATAATGTTGTGAAAAAAGTTGCAGAAACGATAAATTTAAATTGAATTTGAAAGGTCACAGGGTCCTTTACCTGTTTGATTTCGGTTTGTTACCGTAATGACCTACATATTACTGCTGATAAAATATCAAAGTTTGCACTACATGTATAGTGCAGTGATAAACTAATTGGATTTAGGAGTTGAAAGGTCAAAGGTTACATGGAATTGTTTTACCTAGTCGTAACCATAATAACTCACGATCGGATTAAAAGTAATAAACCTAAAGTGCAGGGTGACGGATGAGAAACTTGAAATTGGTGTCGCAGTGCGGAGGCAAACTATTTTGTGTGATGCGAAGTGCTACAGTTTGAATTATTATTATAATTTTTTGGCAGGGTTTGGGGGGAATTCGATTCAAGACGTAGATGTTTATTTAAGAAACAGCATAATATTTAAATTATTTACTGGTCACGGTAGTACAATTATATTGTTTGAAATGTAAGTAGTTTGAAACAAAATGGTGCAAAATCATGTTCTATACAGTATCATTGTACGAAAATTTGTGATAATTTGGTATTAATCTAACCTTATCTTAATTTGCATAAGATGTACAGAAAAACAAGCAAACATGTACATTTGTTGTACAATAATGTGTGAAAATATTACGGCTTGTACAGATCTCTTTTACATTAAAAATTTAAAGTAAAAATTTTACTCATTAAAGTTAATATAATTAAAGGACCCTATATATGCGTTTATCAAATGATAGCCATATTTTTTTTCTCAATTTAAATTATTATTGTTCAATATGTGAATTTATGTGATTATATGATTATGAAATTATGTAATTTTACTTTCGTGCACTACGTGAACTGCTAATTGTATATATTCATGCGTGGTTGTTTAGGGTTTTGTATCAGGCAGAAAGACTATATTTATCAAACGATTAGGCATAATACTCCAGAATCGTAACATTAGTGTAAATACGTAAGAACAAAGTGCAATCCTTTATGAATGGTCTTTAAACTACAAACATGATTTCAAGCAGAACATCTAATTTCCATGCTTAAAATTAACATTGTATAAATACACTAAAATATAGAAGAAAACTAAAAATATAAGGGTTAGAAACTCGTTTTTAGTGGAATTATAGTGACCGTTAGACTTTGATTTGAATTGCTGTCTCACAAAGACAAAAGCTTATACGATAGAACAAGCACCAAACGACATTTTTTGTACCTTTTTTTAAATTCTAGATAATAGATTTCACAGAATTGTCCTTCATAATTTAGTGAAGTTTTGTTGTGATGCAGGAGGGTGCCAATGAAATTCCCTACCTTTGAATTAACATGTAATCTATCAACTGATCTTACGTTATAACACTCAAGGTAATATAAATATCAATCTAAGCCCTGTACATAATGTTTGCAAAACCTTTAATAACTCTCTAAAACAAACAAATGATGGTGATGATCTGAACAGGTAAACACACGCAGAGGGAAGAAGGATAATAATTCGATTCTACTTGTAGTAGCAACTGAAGAGATTCCCAACCACGCTTTGGTCGATCGTAAAATATAATTGTTCGAGACAGCGGTTTCATATTTTTTTTTCAAATAAATTCTTATTCTTTTGGTGCATACACTATGAGGTAAGGCTTGTGGAGCTCCTATATATTCTTCTCTTGCTACCTTCCCTTAGTACTCTCTCTTTTTCCCTTTTTTGTGTTTTTGCTTCGTCATCAAATTATGTCCATTTTGTTCATATTTGTCCTGAATGATTGGCTCGTGTTGTCACGTATTATTTGTTTCACGCTTCCACTTTGCAATAAAGGAGACATACAACTAGAAATTTTGTTTTTAAATGTATTTCTATTCAAAACACGGCTTACCCTGTTTGTTTGTTTTTTCTTCAAATCAACATTTGGTAAAATCGTTGTGTAATATGTGCAACAGCAATATAAACGTTATGCGTATTATTAATTAAGTTAGCGTCACGTAAAGAGGACACCTCTGTCTCTTTCTTCAACTTAGTTCTTCCTTTCCTTTTCCCCGTTTTGTGTTTGTGTGTTTGTTTATGCAGATACCGTATGTTTTCGAGGTCTCCATTACTTTCAAACTTCGAGCTTAGAGGCATTTGTCTTTATTTACGTAATATGTAATCGATGATATGTTATAGTGAAATACTTTGTGTACTTCATTATGTATGTATCTATGAAAAAACAAATTTGCTTGTAATTTGTTCTGTCGAGTTTGTGATGTTTGAGAATTGCAAAATAAGATGAACTGAACTGATTGATAATGTGTATTATAATGGGAATGTTGTGTAAGTTGTGTATTATAATATATATTGTTGAAAATATTGTGCACGGTAATAGATATTAGTTGAACTGCCGGAAACGTAACAATTGAATGTATTTACTATCGGAAGAGCGAAATAGAAATAGAATAAAGCAATACATTTTTACTATTTGATAAATTGAAATGCGTTTTGGCAATTCGTACATATGCATAACTCTGAAACAGGAGCAATTATTCATTGACCCAGTTTTCACAATAGATTCAATATAACGTAATTGGGTTTTGTGACCACATCGGCATTCTCTATAGAACTTTTATATTTATGACTCTTAAATTTTTTGTTACTCTACAGTTAATGGAAGCGATGCTCTTGTTCAATTCTGAGTGATTGAAAAGAATATTTAAGAAAAAAGAGGAAAATCGCCGTTCTCTTTCGAAATATTGCGTGTTACACGCCCTGTGTGAAAGTGGAACGGTCACCATCTTCCTTAACTGATTGCGGTAAATATTATGAAAACCAGTCGGAATGATTAATGAAGCCCTTAAAGTGCTTGAATAAGCGCAATGAACAGATAGCTCCCAAAGCAATGACAGTTAGTTATTTTTTTACATAATTAGAAACAACAACCCTGATGTCGGTGAGTGCCAAAACTGCATTCTGCCCCTCGATTCAATTTACCAAACTTGATGATGAGGGCATGGCCCAGTGGCGTAGCCAGGATTTGATCTTATGGGGGGCGAAATATGCGAGAGAGCGAAGCGACCGAGCCCGAGCGAGCGGAGCAAGCGAGGGGGGGGGGAGGGTGTGGGAGGGGGTGTCCCCCCCTCCAACGGTGAGAGCTTTTGGAATTTTGATGCAATTAATCGTGCCATTTAGTGCATGTTTTTGTCATGTTTTATCGACTTAAAACAGTCCTAGTGATTAAGAAAAGGCAGTATATTCAGGGGCAGATTCAAGATTTTCAAATACGAGGGGCACAAAAAATTGTGCTCAATATAGCCTACATAACAGGCGCAAATGCGCAAAGGTCCCTTGCGGGCGGGATCCTGACTGTACTGTGGAAGCTCTACAGTAAAATACTATCCTTTCTGCTTTATCATGACTATTTGACGCCATTTAGTGAAAAATTCACTTCTTTTTAGTCACATATTTTTTTTTTCATTCAATACAGAACAATACAATCACTTATGATGTTTGTGGCAAGTTAAGTCCCCAAGTAGATTGTGCTGATGATGGCCCCGTCACGGAAAAATATAGGCCTAATAATATGCGAGCGAGCGTAGCGAGCTAGCCAAAAAAAAATCGCATTTTTACAACGAAACCATATAATTGTACATAAAAATTCGCCATGCAAACACAGAAAAAAAAACACTTGGTTTTCCCCTCCAAGGAAAGGAAACATTGCAGTTTCACCTTTACAAATCTACATATTTTGCTTCTTTAGTGACAAATTGATCTGAATAATTAATCTGAATTAATCAATCTGAACAATTCTTGAAACGTAATACTACAAAACACTACTAATCACACACAATATTCTTTTTTGAATATTTTGTATTGCAATTTTGCGCGCGCAGCGCGCCGAAAATTTTCACAGTTTTTGTACCACGCTATTTCAAACAATTGAAGGCAAACAGTACATCCCCAAAATAACAACTTAACAAAAATTCTTATGTATTATGGCTTGTTTAAACACTGTCTGCGCAAGGCACTGCAAAAACATTTAACTTACACAACAATCCTTTGTAGGCCTATCTCTGTTCTAAAAAGTGCTTAGAGACATGCAATGTTGTCTTAATGTTCCATTAGTAGTAGTAGTAGTAGTAGTAGTAGTAGTATTCAATTTTGCGTCGCGATCTGCATGAAAAATTGTTAACCTATAGGATGCAATTTTGCGCGCGGAGCGCGCCGAAAATTTTGACATGTTTCTTACCACGCTCATGAAAATATATATATATATATAAATTCGGGCCTGATGTATATTGCTGTAGATATTTCAACATTAAGATAAAAAAGGAAATGAAGGCGGCAGCTTCATATCTAGTTTTTTTTTTTTTTGGCCAAATCGTTAGGGGGGGGGTCGACCGCCCCCATCGTCCCCCTTTGGCTACGCCACTGGCATGGCCGTTGAAGAAACATTATTGTTAATTTCACTATTAACGAAGAATAAAATTCAGATATTTAGAGAGCACAGAACAAGGAAAGACAAAGAAAACTGCGAAAGTTTGAACAAAGATGTGGTGAAACAAATTCAAGAGTTACAAGTTTTCAAGATTATCCTTATAAAGGAAGTGTCTTGAATCGCTATTTTTCAAAATGTAAGTGTAAAATGTTCCTCATTGTATATTTGTCTACAAAAACGTTCACATTTTCCCATTTGCTATTTAAAAAAAATCAATGATACCATTGTTTGTTGTCAAGTATATCACAGCAATAGATCTTTGTACATGTTTTCTCATAGAACTGGCACTCCTTCTCAACTTACATCTCGGTATAATAAAACTTAGTGAAAAACTGTGTACAAAACCAATAGGGAGTTCTCCACACTGACATTACATTGTAAATTTAAGAACAGCCCATAATCTGATAACAAGGATTAAATGATATTGGTGAATATGTATAACTTTTAAATGGTTTAAATAAATTTGCTCAAGCTTGTAAAGTTTTCCTTTTCTGTTCTGTTCTACTTTGTGTGTGCCGGTGTGTGTGTGTGTGTGTGTGTGTGTGTGTGTGTGTGTGTGTGTGTGTGTGTGTGTGTGTGTGTGTGTGTGTGTGTGTGTGTGTGTGTGTGTGTGTGTGTGTGTGTGTGTGTGTGTGTGTGTGTGTGTGTGTGTGTGTGTGTGTGTGTGTGTGTGTGTGTGTGTGTGTGTGTGTGTGTGTGTGTGTGTGTGTGTGTGTGTGTGTGTGTGTGTGTGTGTGTGTTGTGTGTGTGTGTGTGTGTGTGTGTGTGTGTAGTGTGTGTGTGTGTGTGTGTGTGTGTGTGTGTGTGTGTGTGTGTGTGTGTGCGTGTGTGTGTGTGCGTGTGTTCTCGCCAGAAATATCCGCATCTCGCGTCTTGGTAAGATCATTTTTCTCTCTCTCCAACGACACTGGCACTGGTAATACTCTTATGAATTTAGTTTGCTTTGTTTCATTGTGTTTTTTTTTTATTTCTGTAAAATTACATTCTAATGTTAAATACTGTGTAGAATATATAAACAAATTGCATAGAGTGTACTCAAAAGGAGGACGAATTCCGCAAGTAATAAATAAATTTTGCACATACAAAAGCTTCTAAATGTTATAGTTTCAGAGATGATCTTACGTCATATTTTCTTCAATTTATTATCGTGATAAGCGATTCAAAGTTTTAAGCTTGTAAAAGAAACGGACAATCTTTAAGGGTGAAGTAGAATAACGCGGAATTAGTTCTGCTTCGACAGTGGGCGGTTTAACAATTTTAAGAAAAACAAATCTCACAGATTTTTACACATTTGGTTTTGAGAGAAGGCGTGTCTTGCCTCATTTATTTTGGGGGCGTGGCGATGCGCATTACTATGCGCACCAGTTATTGCACGGCTATCGACTGCCGATCGAGTTAAGCGCTATTAGGCAATTGGAAACGATAGTATAAATAACCTTGGAATGGTAAAGGCATGCATGCTGTGTTCTGGTTTGTGTCCGCATACGTGAAGTGACTTGCCAATATGCATCAGTACACAGCTTTCTGTTTCCTGGCTGTAATTTTGTCTGTTCGTCTGCAAACCCCGACCGTGGAGCCATGTGAGTAGAACAAAATAATACTTTTTTCTTTCATTTTTTCCCAAAAAATGTTGTAATGGATTTAGTTTCGTCAATAAGTGTGTGCATGTGATTTTTAATAAAGTGAAGAAGATGTAGTTCATTTGTCTCGAAATGATTTCATAGCATGCAATTACCAATGCCCAAACCTGGATCAAAGACACTATCTAACATTTTGGAAGCGCCGTTTACTATTGTCAAACACTGACATTTGACCTACATGATAGTGTCTAAATGGACGAATGAACATCCGAGAACACATATTTAGACAATAATATTGTCACTAGCAAACTATATACCGGCCGATGAATATCAGCATGTGAATTATCTCCGGTGGAGAAAAAAGGTATTTGACACAGCATTCTATGGGGGAAACTGGACTGGTCGCTCATTGAATTTCACTTTAAAAAACGTAATGATCTTTTTAAAGTACATGTATAAATTTTCAGGGCTTTTGTTTTGTACCTTATCAGAGACACACAGCATAGAGGGTTATATGTACGTATCTTAGAATTTTTAAACTTGAAACAATGTTAAATTTTGCCTTTAACAATGCATTTACATTTCACTTTATACAGATCACACATTTGTCTTTTTGATAACATCCGAAGTATACGAATAGTATATTATAATGCTGAAATTATCGTACATGATAATTGCTTGCAGAAATCGTAGCCGGTTGTAACTAATTAACACGGAAATTAATTTTGAATAGCAGTTATACCATGAAGGCTATGTCTCTGAAATCTAAAGATCATTGAAAATTTTGAATTTGAAAAATGTACAAAACAATAATCTGCAGTACTGTATATCGTGTGCATAAAGCTCATTCAGCAGTAATTTTTAGTATATATATGCATATGCAGTTTTTGTACTTATTGGAAGGTACCCATCAAATCTTAGTATTTCTACGAAACGTTGGTCCATGGACAAGCACAAAAGGTTAATGTTATATAATACCTGGTAAGACAATTATTTACTTATTGGTGTACACAATACTAAACAAATTTGGATTAGCAGTGTATCCATTTCATGTGTATACCAGGGACCTCTTTAGTGCTACTGTGTACAGTATCGCTATACTATTGATTAAAAGGTGACATAATGTTCAATGTCAGTGGCAAGATGATAATTAAACATTACTTCATTTTATTGGCAATCTGAACGATCGTCGATACAGAATGGTGTGGCAATTTACACTGGTCATCGTGCAGGAATAATTTATTAACTATATATACATGTACATAAGTATGATATGTAAATGTATGTTTGTGTGTGTGTGTGTGTGTGTGTGTGTGTGTGTGTGTGTGTGTTGTGTGTGTGTGTTGTTTGTTGTGTGTATGTGTGTGTGTGTGTGTGTGTGTGTGTGTGTGTGTGTGTGTGTGTGTGTGTGTGTGTGTGTGTGTGTGTGTGTGTGTGTGTGTGTGTGTGTGTGTGTGTGTGTGTGTGTGTGTGTGTCTTTATGTATAACATTAAAATCTTAAAGGCATTGTATAACAATGCTTCCAGTTTAAAAAATCTTAGCTACATGATTCCCCATGCTACCAGTGTCTCTGATATGGTCTAAAAATGAAGCCCTGACAAAATTACAGTTTTAAACGATCATTAAGTGCTTTAAAAAAGTGATAATCATTGAGAGACCATTCCAGTTCTCCCCCATAGACTGCTGTGTTGCAGAATTTCCTACAGGCCAAGATTAAATTAATTTACCAATTTGTATCTGCACATATTGTACTAGTGACAGAATAACTGTCCAAACTTTTGTGTTCTGGGGTGTTTATTTGTCCATTCAAATACTGTATGATATGTCAGATAGCAAGTTCGACAATTTTTTAAACGGGTCTTCCACAGTGTTATATAGCGTCTTTAATTTATGTACTGTTTGATTTGTTTATTTTCATTTTTATTTTCATGAGAAGGAGTCCTCCTTTTCGGGACGCCAGATATTTGTATGAATATCAAAATGTTTGTGTAACGACGTGCATAGTGGACCGCCCACAGAATCTTAATAATTAGTATATTGTTTGCCTAATATTAATATTATATGAAATGAAAGTATACAGAAGAAAATACAATTTAAGAACCCTGAGCACATTTTTTTGTTATCTTCTTGGTGTCCTGCAAATGGGGCAGGCCCACACACCAGAGTCGCTGTTATTTCCTCTTCCATCCCTCTCTATCCTCTATCTTCCTCTTCAGTAGCCCATACGTCAAGTCGCCCTTCAGATCAGACACCATGATATACCAGTTCTCGATCTGCTTTCCCTTATTCCCATTCATTTCCCCTGTATTACATTTCCCATTTTCATTACATTTTTTTTATAAATATAAACTGAATTTATTGGAGTTATATTGACTGTTAGAATTTGAATTAACTATCGTTTTGCCCATACAAGAAATACTAGCTATCCTTCAAATCATTGTCCTGTGTGTTCTTTGAAATTTATAAACGTGTACCATGTGCAAGTCCTGCCACGAGACACAACGCAGCAGTTATCATTCAGAGTAATACGTGTACATTGGAATGATACATAGCAGATTTGTGTTTTATGCATTATTAAAATGTTACATTGCTATTGACCGTATATATCTTATATCACACTGACAATGATGTTGTATGCATGGACTATAGACATGATAGAGGTCTGCAAATGGGATAGCCTGTCTTTAATATTCGATGCATTTTATGAGTTAGGGGCGTCGATCCATGTTTCGGATTGGGGGGCAAAAGTGAAAAAATGTCAAAAAATTTTCGGAGCGCTCCGCGCGCCAAATTATAATATAAAATTTGGCGCGCAAAGCGCGCCGAAAATTGACAATTTTGTATGTTTAATACAATTTTTATGCTAAGTTTAATGGTTTTATAGTGCTTTACAATTTGCGCTATAAGTATCTATTATTATTATTATTACAATGCTTTTTAAACATATCCTTGCATTGCATATTATGAATTTTTTAAGTTGTCAAAATTATTTGGGGGGTAAATCGATATGTTTGCCCCCAATATTTTTATTGGGGTGGCGACTGCCTCCCTTGCCACCCCAGAATCGATGGCCCTGTTATGAGTGATATTAAGGGAGCACAATTATAATCTCCCAATTCCCTCGGGGAATCAACGTTATGACCTCACCATGTAATATTTTCGGATTGTTAAATCACTGTCACTACTCATCTTCGTCAGGAGATGTTCTTTGATGCAGTAAAGATCGGTGGGATAGCTGGTATCATGGTGATGCTAGCCGTCTAACAGCAGGATGGGAGCTATGTATAGTTGCTGATCAAGAATTAACACATAGGCTGTAGGGCTAGGTGCAAATGTATTCTCTGTATTGTGGGTATCAAGAAGACACCGAACTTAGATCCATAAATTAAATACATTGATAAAAAACTAACATTTCTAGAATTCTGGAAAACTTGTTGTAGATGCTGGAGATGGGGGTTAAACCTCGGTTTTTTTTTGTGAAAGCCGCCCCTTAAAATGAAATGAATAAGGCACACACACATATATACACACAATCACACACACACACACACACACACACACACACACACACACACACACACACACACACACACACACACACACACACACACACACACACACACACACACACACACACACACACACACACACACGCACACATACACACACACGCACGCACAAATACACACACATACACACATTCACGCACACGCACACACACACACACACATGTATTACTATATAGTGATATGTGGTCACGTGTGTGAATTTTTGTGGTTACATGTTTGACGTAATATAACACGCTCGCCTCAAAGAAATGATATAAAACTACATAATATATACAAATATGCCAGCATCTGTGTAGAAGATAAAAGCCACAAATATATGTTGTTATTGCTATTCATGATGTAAAGATGAGTGTCTCTACCTGGAAATAAGATAAAAAGATGATCGAAATTGCATTTGGTTCAACGATTTGTTCAATGTTAAATGTGGAATTTAAACTTTGCTCGGATATGCTTCGTATACCTTACTATCAGGGCAGTGACATGATTGGCAGAAAAACAAAAATGCATGTAGAACCAAACTGGTTGAGAAATATATCAGTTTATACACTGGTTGGAAGGATTTGTCTTGAAGAATCAGTAAGGTAAATGCCAGCACTTTATTTCTGTCATACCCCGAGATAAATAAATCCCACTGAAAGCTACACAACAAATTTGTCTGTCACAAGGCACATACTGATGGTAGTTCTTTTAACATGAGTCAACCTTTGACAACAAATATTTCACAGTAAAATCATTGCATAGTTTACTTGATTATAGAACGGTTTTACCCCCAAGTTGAGGACTACCCCCAATCATGTCATTTACCTGTCATTGTAGTTCTCTAGATTGGAAAACAACAATTTACAAACTAAATAATGTTCAAGGATTTTTAATGTGCCACTTTATAAAATGGTCACGTATGCGACATTTTGGTATTCACATGTTCCCGTGTTAACGAGTTTGACGTAACGTTACACGCATAGAAGAAATATGGTACAGATATATAGGCATCTGCATAGAAGATAACTACCATAAATATCTGTTGCCATTGCTATCAGTGATGTAAAGATGAGTCACTCTATCTGGAAATATAAATACAAGATAAATGAGATTGTTTTCGTTTCAATGTTCTATGCTCAACCAAAAAGTGCAAAGACTTTCATGATTGTCATGGAATTAATATGATGTCAACCTAGTAGGCTTGCCTTTTCAGTTTTGTTAATATTTTAAAAAGGGACTCAGCATAATATAATGATAAAAATAGTACAAATGGACAGAATAAACAATGTTCATTTTGTTTTAACGTCAACGTCTCTGAAAAGCTGCAATATATTTTCAGATTTGAAGTTTTAAAAACAGCGCACTGCGCACACGTATACACGTTTGTGTCCTCAAAAATACAACAATTACTACCTCCCAAAATAATCGATAACCTGTTACGAAGCTGTTGCCCCCGTTTTCGTTTCTCCCAGAGGAGCTAATGATGATTGCATTTAAAAAAAAAGCTTTTCCGTGGATTATAGATTTCCTGAAATCCAGCAACGCACCCTTTTCATCAAATTTGATCTGGCGGTAATGGACACAACAGAGCAAACTTTTAAGGATGCGTTAAATTTGCTGTGCTAAATTTTACTAAGCGACCTCCTATATTACTAACATCAATTACTTCCTCATTTGAACGTGCTCTCGAAATCTCAATTATGGCTGAATTTAATCGGACATGTGACTGCATTACTGATAATTAAATGGTAAGTGCGCGGTCACTTCACATCAGTGACCCGGCTTTATCTCACCTATAAACTTTTATTCCTCCTGAGTCCAATTTTACTCGGAATGGGGTCAGCTGGGAGCCTACTCTATTCCGAGTTTAAAGTGATAGGCTAACATTGTGGAGCTTCAATTTAAAAAATTGTCAAATCTTGATATCTGAACTACATAGTAGTGTTCATATGGACAAATAAACACCCTAGAATAAAAAAAAGTTTGGAAAGTTACACTGCCAATGGCAAGTTATGCATGAATAAACAATTAAAACTCGGGGCGAGTTTAAATAGCGTAGGTGTACACACAGTAAGTCTATGGGAGAAAATGGGCAGGTGAATCCAATCAACTTAAGATTTTCTCTTTTTTAACCCTAAAAAGCCCAAGGGGGGGGGGGGCTACCAAATTTTTCTTCACCACTTCCATAATTTTTGACAGAATTTGATCAAACTTGGTGACTTTTCCTAAAATTTTATGGCGAACATTTTGGTGTATAGTTTAGAGTTACACGGGAAATTGTGTTGCCATGGCAACCACATTTTGAAGGTCATGTGTGTCATTGATGTTTCAGTGTTTTTTCACTATACAGAAGAGCTACTGTACTTGTTTTTCATATCTGTTGGCTCAAATATTATGTTTCATCTATTTAAGAACATATGCAATACATTTCTTTTGTTTTCTTTATTTTTAATGGGAAAATGGCACCAAAACAATAAAAACATTAAAAAATATTGAAAATTCACTTTTTCTTATTATTTTTCTTTATTTCCAATTAAAATTATTAAATCATACAAGATTTGATGTATCAAAGTGTATTTCCATCAAAAAGGTGTACCTGAATGATAAAAAATTGCATTTGTTCATGTTATTTTAACTCTTTGGTACAACCAACAGTGCATCATAATTCATGCATATGCACATTACATTATCACTGTATGTATTGTAACACAAAATATGAACCGAAAACAGTCAAAGTTTACTCAAAATACTTATTTTCTATCTACAAATATGTGATTTTATATAATTATTGATAAATCAATCACTTGTGAATGCATACATGGGATATTAAAGGCAAAAAATTAGAAATATCCAACAAATCCATTTTTTCTATGTCTTTCATTATATTATGGTAAATAGCGCCCCCATGTGGTAACCTTGAGAAATTTTGATGATGGCGTTTTGTAGAGTTTGAGTTGTTTTATATGAGTACCAAATTTGAGAGTGATTAGACAAAAAATTAAGATTTTAGAGAGATGATTTTATACGTGAGTTGTGCAATCAAGATGGCTGTAAGTGAGAAAGCTCTGCGATGTGCCAAGTCGCGGCCAGATATCTACTATTCTGGACATGTGTAAATGGCGGATACGAAAGAAGAAGACGTAAATTCTGTCGTAACGGTACATTACTGAAGAGTAAAATTTAGAGTTAGTGTATAAGTGCGGCCTAGGGAGTCTCTTTTCTGCGTCTGGTGGGTTGTAAATGTTACTTTGAAGGACCAGCATGCTGTGGGATTGAAGATCGGTTTCCTCGTGAGTGATACGAGTAGATTTTTTTTTTTTTGTATTTTATGCATCAGACGAACGAAGGCGGCCAGAGTGGCGCTAACACCATTGACGTTGTACAGCGAAAGTGCTCTTCTGGTTCTCAATCGGTACTCAATTAACGCCCTTCTGGCTCTCAGTAAACGTTCTGTAGAACAAGTTCTCCGAGGTGGTCACACTTATATTTGTCATGTACAATCAAACTATGATCAATAGTAATAATTACTTTAACCTTTTTTTCTCATTAATCCTGGTTGTTAGAGTAAGAAAGACAGCCAGTAAATACTGTTTATGTTTTGTGTATGGGATAATAACCAGGGACGGCACTAGGTTAAAATCTTAGGAGGGGTGAAATTCGTCGGGGAAACTTTTGCCGACCAAAAACAAAATCCCCGCCCAAACGCATCAGAGAACCCGGGAATAGGGGGGGGGGTGGGCGGAACCCGACGAAAAGCTTTTCGCCTGAAAAAAGTTCCCAGCCAATTAAGTCAAGAACAGGAGGGGGGAGGATTTTTTCGAAAAACAGCTGAAGCCCGATATTTTTTAATTACTTGACTAACATAGGGAGTGACCCCCTGCACCCCCCCCCCCGGCCCTGATCAACACAAAATCTGCTGGTATCATCATTACATTACATCTTTTTACAGCAAATTAAAGTCACGCTAGCAGATGGTCGTCATCATAAAGCAGAAGAGTGCTAACAGTAAATTACGTCTATCTTTTAATTGCCTAGTTTGATTAACAAACGGAAGGATCTATACAGTGTGGCAAGGAAAGAACGCAACACTTGCGATCGCTAATTTCTTCTACATCATCGGCAAAATGTAATTGGTTTTTGTTTCATTGGTTAGAACATTCTTTTTCCAACAAAATGATGCCATGGTCATTGATTTGTTGTCAGCCGTTTGGATCCTATGGTCATTTTTCTGAGACAATGTCATTTCGCAAATTTCCTACTTTTTCTACTCCACCGATCCTCGGATAACCGAAATATTCTCTCTCGTTACAACAGGACATAGAAAAAGCTTAACGCAGACAAACCTCAGGAAAGCCCTCGCTTTGATAAAAATAAAGATAATGTGAAGAATTTATGTTTGTCTTTATGGCACGCTACATCGCGACAAAATCTCGATGTTCTAACTAACGAAACAAAAACAATGACATTTTGCTGATGATGGGGAAGAAATATAGGTGTTGCATTTTGTATGCATGCATATAAAAAGGGATCACAATACTCCGACTTCAAGTAAAAAAGCCATGGTTTTCAAGTTAAATGGAACTATTATCGCACTTCTGTTCAGAGCATAGGCGTACGCAGGGTGTGTTTTCGGTGTTCAAACAACCCCCTTTTATAAAAGGGAAGTGTTAACACCCTTTTATCTGAAAACACACCTTTTTTTGCTGAAATAATCCCTTTTTGGCCGTGCAACTGTTTCCCAACTTTTGTTGACTTTCGGCCGCAGTGTGACTTACGATTTGGCACTACCACCGACTACAGAGACATGATTTTGCCGCGGATGAACTCTCCCACCCCCCCCCCCCCAGCCGCTTGAAAAACCATGCGTACGCATATGGTTGAGAGTATTATATTGACGAGATTCTGTTAGTTGTAAGACTAAATAAATGATGGTATATGGCCGAGTGTGTAATATTAGGTATTGTCTGTAGTAATGTTTCTCTAATTTGAAAAGTTCAACTTCAAATAATGAACTAACTACGGAGAAAAACTGTGAGTTTACGAACCTTTTCCGAAACGGAACAATGTTAATGGGCACTTTAAGCTAAGTTGCGATGGCAGACCGAGTGTCCACTTATCGTGAAATATGATCAGATAATTGAAAATACGGCCATTCTCTATTCGACACTAATTGCCTGGATTGATACTTTCAAGGCCCATGGGCGATTAGATTGTGTTTTAGGGAAACTACTAATAACAATATGGGAAACCGTTTCTTCATGTAGTCATTCAAAATGTTCTTAGTCCACCTCTTCTAAATTTTATTTAAAAAAATATTAACTTGCGCAGACCTGTGGTTTAGCGTACAATTGGGAGAAATAGCATCTTTGAATAACATTTTCTTGCCAATATCGTGATTTACATTAATTTTGTATTTGAGATTAATCCTCCACGCGCGGAGAATTCGCGGAAATCAGAGTGATTTCTAACAATTATCTTATTTTCCGATTTTTATTTCACGTCGACCATGTTCAATTTGACAAAGTCTAAACATTTCAAACTGGAGTATTCTGATAGTATTACTCGTTTGGAATACAATTGACAATATCAAAACAAACAAGAAAGATCAAATCAGGGACACATTGAATTAAATGGTGTATTAATGGTGAAACTTGACCTTAATATTTCACTTTTTATGAAAACAGCGGATTTGGCTCAATTGTGTTCTGGAAATTACGACACGTATAACTCGACTGAAATCTGCGATGAATTTGGATGTCCATCTAGAAGTGGAGAATTATTCTGCGGTGAGAAATAATACTTTCTTAACGAGTACAATAACAATCGCTTGGTTCAATAATAATGCTATTGTCGTTTCTCAATATACAATATCTATGCTTCATGCATGAATACACAATCTGTATTCAGTTATTTCAGCTACTTAAGAGTGTTTTTTTGTATTGATAGAGAATCGATTACGAGCTATATTTCTGAGACAAATAGGAATGGAAAAAAAAAATTAGCTGTATGTATCAACATCAGTCAGGATAATGACCTTATACGTGTCCATGCTCCTCATTCTTTGCAAATTATACACATTGCATTCAATCTACATAAGAATTATATTTCAACAAATGTAGAACCACTCGTGTAGTTTTTAAGATAATATTCAAAACACAATTTTTCTCCGATTAGGCTTTTCATGGGAATGTTAGTATGTTCCCACATGCAGTAACTCATATAGACTACCGCCATAAATAACTTAACTCCTGGAAAAGGTTTGGAAATCTGAGTGTGAACGATTATTTCTTCCCTTTCTTAGTAGTCATAAATAGGCTACATGCTGGGTACCATCAGAAGCTGCAGATTATTCACTTTTATTTGAATTTGATATCCTACATGTTTTTATTATACAATCGGGAAAGGGCAGTATTTTAAAACATGTGATAAAGTGTAAATTGAAAAGTTGGAAAATGAACACCGATTGTTATGATGAGTCAATAAAGGGCATGTTTTATATTTACATCTTTGTTTTCAGCTGTCAGCCATGAATGCCGATTTCAATAGAAACCCCTGCCTCTTCATTTGTTTGTGACTTTGAGATTGAAGGATTTAAATCCTGTTTTAAATGGCCGTACATGTTTCTTTGTTTGTTGTTTGTTTGATTGTGCACACGTTCTTTTGAATCCATGTTAATGTTCATGTTAGAATGCAAAACACCAAAGAGATATTGGGGAACTCAGTCATCAACAAGGAAATATTTTAGCGAATTTCCGTCTCCGAATTTGGGTCATTTTGCAGAGATGAACAATCGACCAAACTTACATTTCGAAACTGTTATGGAGGAGTTTATAATTTTGGGATTAAATAACGTTACTACAGATTCTTATCGCATTACATATGTGACCTGTCACCACGATGCCCTGATAAAGTCGCACATCTAATAAAGCATAAATATGGAATCAAATATACTTTGAGTGAAAAATGCAAATATTTAAACTATTGCAGCATGTGAAGATCATAACATTTTGTTATTTCTGAAGACAGTTCACTTTCATATTTTACATCTCAATTACAGTATTTAGCAATTTCCTTTGCTTTGGTGTGTGTGACTTTATCAGGGCATCGTGGTGACGGGTCACATATTTTATGAGTTTATGTCAGTGGCCCTACTTTGAAAATATTGCCGTGGTCATAGTTTGTAACTATGTTAATTCCTTGTTTTTATGTGAAAACTGGCATGATTTCACGTGCTTGCCTAAATAATTTTGAATGTTGTCATTTGTATTTCAGGGCCGTGTCCTTCGGAAAGAAAGCAGTGTTTGGAGTCGGGTTGTACACACCTGACGTGGGTGTGTCGTGGTAGCGAAGACTGTATCCAGAATGACAACGAATATTTCTGTGGTTTGTTTTGAAATTATACGTTTGAGTTTATAATGATAATAATGATGCAAAACTACTACGACGACGACGACGACGACGACGACGACTACTACTACTACTACTACTACTACTACTACTACTACTACTACTACTACTACTACTGCACTCTAAACACTCACATGCTACACTGATCGACATTTAAAAAGGCTGATGAGTGACCACTCTTTCTAAATTTAACCCTTTAACCAGCTGTATAAATTTTGATCTAACGGGATAAACGGTTAAATATAACATTTAGAAAGTGTGGACACATTGTACTACTACTGCTAATGCTGATATAATAATGATGATGATGATAATAATAATAATGATAACAATACTACTACTACTACTACTACTAATAATAATAATAATAACAGCAATAGTGTTAATAATAATTACAAAATAAAATAAAGAGATAATAATAATAATAATAATAATAATAATAATAATAATAATAATAATAATAATAAAAATAATAATAATAGTAATAAAATAATAATAATAACAGCAACAACAACAGCAATAATGTTAATATTAATTAATTACTAAATAAAATAACGAGATAATGATTTAAAAACAAAAATTAGAACAGTTTAGCGCATAACGATATGAACCTGGAATTTCACCAGTCATTAACTTTAATTTCGTCTTTTTTTTTCCAGAAAAAGTGCCTAACTCGGAATTTAGTTCGTTTTGTTCACCTCAAAAAATGTTTTGCCAGACTCGGGATGGACAAATGACGAGCGAAAGGCAATCAGGTTCTCCAATTCGGTATTTGTGAGTATCCTTGTCAATATAAGTAATATGAAAACAAATAGTTCTTTGAATCGCGAAGCACAGATATTGATTGATGAATGAAATTGTCGAAATGGCCATGTCTTCTTCTACTCCTGTATGAATTCTTTTGTTGATTTCTATTTTTGATTTAGTTTTAATAACTCTGATTTCGACAACAATGATAATTCTGATAGCATCTAACCTATATTCAAATATAATTGTAAATGCATTTTGGCGATTTTCCTCCATTAAAATGTCTTACCCCACGTTACCCCTTTCTACAAGTGAAATCTGAAAAAAAGATTTTCTAAATCGTATTTACCATTTATATTACACACACACACACACACACACACACACACACACACACACACACACACACACACACATGTATATATATATATATATATATATATATTAATATATATGTAAGAGCATAATAAATATTGATACGTACTGTTGCATACACCCGCTTTCAGCACAAAATTCTAACAAATCGGGTTTACTTTTTAAACATTCTGCACGTTAGGTATATATCTAATCTACATAATTTGAAAAATTGAAAAGTTGCAGAAAATTCAATAAGAGCGAAACGAAAATGATCAAAAAGAGACTATTTTTTGTAATACAGATAAATTTGGTTAAACTCATCAACACGTATTACTCTACTGCGTTTGTTTTATGTGATTAAACTCTGCCGCATCACTCCCGTGTATCTATTCCGGCACACTGTCATTACTAATAG
>JZLH01S0062961.1:1871-24303 GCA_001188425.1 Eucidaris tribuloides | reverse complement strand
TGTTAGTAATGTCAGAATATATGTAATGTATATTGATGGGAATATATTATCATATCTTAGCTGACCGACGAAGATAGATAAGTTGTTATCTATAAGATGACACGAGATGTAGGTTGAATGTCATTTCACATGACTTAGCATGGAAAATTACTTCCTGAAAATATTAAAAATGATTGTAATTGTTTTATAATAAATTTAAGAATTTCACACATAAAAGTCGCGGATATAGATCTTTATATCTATTTTTAAAAGAAGAGATATTTGTAGAAAACAATATTGATTTCTTCTTACAAGAGAGGTTGCCATATAAATAGATTCAATCAAACATTGTAAACTATTTTTTTCTGGCTTTAAATGGTAATGCGCTTGCGTTATTTGAGAATTTGTTCATAGTGTTTCGTTTTGTAATTAGAAAGGCTAAGGACAAGGAGACAGCATGTTGTGTTACCTTCATACAACTCTAGTCAATTAATAGAAAAAAAGGAAAGATATCCGCATAACTCTTTGAAGTTGAAATTGTATATTTGCTATATCGATTAAAGTACAAATTTCATCAATGCAGGTGCACACGAACAGTGCTGAATGGATATTTTTGTTTCATTTTTGTTTACAGTTTTAAAAATGAATATCATTTAGGTATTATTACCGTACATATTAGAGGTGTGTATGTATGGTGTATGTTTGTCTTGTGTGCGCTGTGTATGTGTGTGTGTGCCTTACGTGTGTGATGCTGCTTACGTATGTGTGTGTGTCCGCTGCGCGCGGCTGTGTGTGGTGTGTACTGTATGTATGTGTGTGCGTGTGTATGTGTGTTCTGGTGTCTGTGTCTGTGTCTGTGTGTGTTGCGTGTGTGTCAGTGTGTGTTGTGTCAGTTGCGTGCGCTCCGTGTGTGTGTGTGTGTGTGTGACATGTGTTGTGTGTGATGTGTGTGTGTGTGGCGCCGAGTGTGTGTGTGTGCGCGCCGCTTGCGCTGTGGAGAGAATGAACATGGCTAACGTTTCATAATTTAGGGAAAGTTCCTTAGATAACAGCAAATCAGACAAAACATTATTTTTCATTTCGTTAAGAATTATCTCTTAGCCTAATCAATTAATCCACAATTTTACGATCAGTCTAGCGATTTTGTCATTATCTTTCGATGTTTAAAAAGTTAAACTTCCTCCTAAAATACCATGCCCAATTTAGGATTTCAAAATGAACAATATATCTTTGTAAACGAATCCGAAATGCTGAAATTCTTTTGATATCAAAATGATAAAAAATTAGATTTACTTGCGTAATTAGCTTGAACTACATTTTTCGCTATTTTGAATTCAACTGCATAATTGCATTTTTAATTGTTAAATGTTTAATGAAGTAGCGATTTTCGAAGAAAATCAGAATATATGTATTTTATCCGATTCTTGGATAACGGATTGGAATTATGTCAAATCATCGTTGTACACTGACAACCTATTACGTTCTAGTGTTTCATTATAGATTTTGAAGCTTCATTAATACATATCTGATACGCCACTTTTAAATTGTCATATAAGTGTAGTGAGTCCAATAAGAATTTAAAGTCGATGTTACGTGCTGTAGTATGGTTCATGAGTAAATTACAGGACACTTCTAGGTTCTGCACATTTTTATTTTTTTATTTATTTTTACTGTGGGTCGTCGTATTGCGGTTTATTGAATATAATATCACAATATTATATGAAACCGTAGAACATATAACTTTTTTACTCAGCTGCCTATTCAACCTCAAATTTATAAAGTATTTTGATTCATGGGTGAAACACGACGTAGATCAATTAATCAACACCGAACGTTTATTTAACGACACTAAGCATTAATCACCCAACTCTATATACGAATAAAAAGGGATCTTTGTGCTTAAGAATAAATAATATAAAGTTTTACCGATTGCTTCGAACTCTTTAGTCTACAGTACTGAATATTATATAAAACTATGAACCAGAAAAAACGGCCTCAACTCTCATCCCATAAGAAGGATTTGAAAATAAATAAAACATTAAAAGAAATCTTAGCTTCGGGATTACTGGATTTTAGCTGAAACTAATCGCTTTCTAGTGGATTTTATCTGGTTCCATTGATTAAAGTATCCCTTTTTTTTGCCACAATGTACATACACACAATATCAACACATAGGACCATGAATATGCAAATATTTTCCTATCACTGTAATACGCCCTCAGCGAATATTGAGTTATAAGACCAGACCAAATTTTACTTTACATAATTATATAATAAATGCAAATACCACGGACACCGAGGTACTGACTTTTTAAATTTTAATTTTAATTTAATTGTGCGTACTACAGGTAAATTTCAAAATTAGGGACACTAAACCTTACTCTTAAATCTTTTAGTAAGCATTTTTTTTATTTGCAAACCAATGATGGTGAATGGAAGCGACATGATTATTTAATCACTTATTGGTGATAAAATATTGTTTAGCAAAGTCTAAGCATGCATGGAAAAACATGTCAAACACTACAACAAATTCTATCACTTTTCATTGGCGTAATTAAGTTAAAGATGCTTTTGCTTTGTCTTGGCACAAAATTATGCGTTTTAAACACTAACAAAAAAGCCTCATTATGTGTAATGGTATTTATACCTACATCTTAACTTGGGAATGTGTGCTTAAAGTACGTTATGTTTAAAATGAATCTTTTGTTGCGTATACAGAGGGGTGTTATAATCACATCAGATTTTCCATATTAATCATCTCTGTGTCAATGCCTTCTTTTTATTTCTTCTGTCATTTAAAGATTTTAGGGCTATCATTGTGATCCTAAAACTTTCAGTGCAGGAAATTAAAAAGATAAGAGTTAAGCTCTCCAGATATTCGTTGAAACGTAGATCGATAAAACTGGAATTTGGATGTCTGCGGGCATATTACCTTTTTTTTCGGGCATGTTGCCAATAACTATATTACTGAACTCCACTCCTCATTTCCGTGTGTGTTACTTTGTACAGCTCTTGGACGAAATTTTCTGGATTAATTATGGATTTACTTGAAATGATATGTTAACTTTTACAGATATACCCAACAAATTGTTGTTTTCCCACGGTTTCGAAGGATCTGTGCTTAAAAAAGCTCTAAACAAATTATAAAATATAATATGATCAATGCAAGAAATGATAACTGGAAATATATCTGCAATGTATTGTACAGATTTACTGTGTCTGGATGCAGCTTTCCCCTTGATTTTTTTTTTAATTATTGATATGAGAGACGTTTAACCTTTTATACAGACGCATAAAACACACTGAGACGGTTACTTGAATAACTAATTCATTTATTTTTGTTTTCATTCTTTATTGTTCTCTTCCATGCTACAGTGACTGCCAGGGAAGAACGGCTGTAGTTACACTACTCTTGGAACTATTACAAAGATGAGCTTCCTGGAATTCTTTCAAGTCCCATTACTTCCCTTCATATTCATCAATACCCAATACGGTAGTTTAGTTACTACAAAATGGAAGTGCTAATCAATCGAGCCGAACCTCAGGTGTGTTGATAGTTTTTGAGGATTCATAGTCATTAACTAATAACGAATATGTTACCAGAATATTGTTCTTTCGCGATGTTTAAATTTTGCGTCAAATTGCGAATCGCCGGTTATGTGTTACAGTTCGCCATGACCAGCGGAGCACACTGATTGAGTTAAACGCGCCTAAAACTCGGCTAACGGCTTGATCGGACCATTTTGGAACGGGCCCGTGTGCGTATAACGTCACTGGTAATTTTTTAAGTTTAAATGTCAGCTGTTCACCCAAAACTACAATATTCTACCCAAAGGTTCATATGGACAGCGGCGTGGTTCTTTATACTAATCTTCACATTCCTGTGAACGATTTTCAGCCTAATTTTCGATTCATTTGCCGTTTTCTGACCTGCAAATTCCCGTAACTCTGTCTTTAAGTTCGTTTTGGCGTCCCTGGCCTAATGTTTATTTGTTTCCGTTTAGATCCACTGGTTTCAAAGCGGGCATATAGTCACGCGGCGGGAATTTGGTATTTACTGAGACCCCCTCTAATTCTATTGCTACTCACGCCCCCGAAAATAAAAATACTTGAAGTATAATTGTAGAGGGTTTTTTTGTAAATTGCGGGACAAATTCATAAATATATAAATTGTGATAATGGCTGATGATGAGCAACACACTCGCGCGGACGCACGACCCGAGGACGATGATGATGGTGATTACGATTAGGATCCTTGCTCTCCTAGCCTCATTCTCCACCACTTTTTCTTTCCCCTTATAATGCAACAGTCACAATTTATTCACAAGTCACCCCCACTGCGTCATATCATCATCATCAATCAGTCATCATATCATATCTTCATTATCATCATTGCCCATCATTATCATATCTTATCATCGATCATATCATCATCATCATCGCATCATCATCATCATCATCATCAATTTGATCATCATTTCAATCATCAATTCATCTATCACTGCTGATTATGTGGTCATTTGAGTTTTAGTATTTCAGCCACATTACTCAGGTAGACACACAAATACCTGACACGTAAACGAAGTAGAATAGTAACTTCACAACATAGCGGATCATCAAAACTCCGAAAGCCTATAGAGAGATAAACTTTCTAAATTTATGCGTGGATGGACCTCGCTCTTGCCACGGAATTACATTATTTTAAAGAACATGCTTGCACACTCCGTCGCCTCTATCATTTTACTAACATACTTTTAATTATAAACATTTGACCTAATTCTCTTTTGTCGGGTTAAATTAGTCATATTCATGCTACTGAAGATTTATTTTACACTTTTGACAAGTGTCCGTGAAATGGGCCTGAGGATTAATGAACTTCAAAACATTTGGAAACGTATTTGAGATTAGCGGGGATATAATGACAGACATACTAACAGTATGTCATATTCAGAGTAAAAATGCGTAAACTTTAATCACTAGCCAGCATAATTTCATTTGCGATTACAGCAATGTCTTGCGCATTTAAAACTGCCACAGTATTTCATTGTAGTCGCCTTACACACTAAGAAAAAATAGGTTGCAGTTTTGCACCTGTTAAAGTGTGCCAGACCATGTCACACTCGGAGCCCTTTACGTGGTACAAATTTTGCCACCTTTAAGGCTGCAACTTTAACCATAGAGAAGAAAGGTGCAAAATTTTTCACCCGTAAAGGTGCTCCCAGTTGTTACATGCAAAAGAGGAAAATTTGAACCTATTGTTCTTAGTGTGTATAGTCCTTCGTTGGATTATAATTAATCGATATTTTCGTATTTATCTTATTTTCTTTCCAAATTTAGTTCGGTCCTGTATTTCTTCACGAACCGAGGTAAGTTGCATCATGTGCTCTATTAATATGTGTGCGTCGATTTTTATTTGTATTTGATTATTGCATTTTTTTGTATGACATGGCCATTCGATTATATGCATTTTAATTGTCTTGACCATGCTATTTAATGCATGTTTATGTTTCATATTAATCTTCGCAATTGACATATTAATTCATCAGTCATTTGATATTACATTCGGAGGTGGCTTGGTTTATCCATTGTCTAAAAAAAGGAGTCAAATTCTCTGTTTGTTTTCTGTCAAAAAAGAAAATATCTTTATCTACTGTGAAAGCCTGAACATGCATTTTATTAAAAATTGCGATATCATCTTATTACGGACACAACAGGTGGGAGGTGGACGAGGTAGGACACATTGTAATCTCAAAAGTGTCCTGTAAATAGGAAAGTTGCTAATTTTTATACGATGGTTCACTTCTATTTGCATATGTTATTCAAATTTAGTGGTATCAAAGTCTGTTCCTGCCAAACTTCCATTTTTTTTCATTTATAATATTATTTTCGATTTCCTCCGTTATCGTTTTATCCGGGAACACTGGAACGTAATTAATTGACCTTGCCCTTATTTTATATATACACCCACTCTTCCTCCTCTAAGGTATATATTATGATCTCTTATATCTCATCTATGTAAAGGATATTAATCTTCTGTTTCAATGGTTACACTTATAGTGCGATTACGTGCCTCTTAGCTTTTTCTTATCTTTCATTAAATAAACATATACAAAATAGCCACGCACATTGCCACACCCACACATACATGATAGAACATGCCAGCACACACACACACAGCATCACACACACACACACACACAGACACAGACACGGAACAGACACAGACACACAACACATCACACAGTCGGGTACCTACTCCCATTAGTGTCTCTTAACCTGCACCTTAGGAGTGCTCTTACACCCTTAATTTTACCGATATAATCATTAACCAATTCAATAAGCGGAAACGCCTAACCCATAACGTTCAATTTTTTATTTCTACGGCTGCAATTTAAGCGTCGTCTGCGAGCCAGGACAATGTTAGCGTAAGATCTTGTCAAAACATGACTATGTTAGACCAAAAATATCGTCTGGCCCGGAAACACAAGACTGATAATGCACACCGGGTGTTAAGTTACAACAAAAAGGACAAAGAGGGTTGTGCTGCTACATTTGTTATCGTTTGAAATTTTTTCCTTGAAAGAATATGATTATGTTTTATTTAAAAGTGCAGGATAGGGTTGCATATATGGACTGACGTGGGCATTACGTGGGCCTCTCGCGTGTGCGGGCGAATGACAAATTTTGCAAAATGTTCTGCGAGTAACTTTTCTATCAGTCCTTCATCTAAGAACGATGATTGCTTTTTAAAGGTACTTAGAAAGTGTCTGTATTTGACTGAAGAGTGAGCGTAATGGGATTAATATTCGTACGTAAATTCGGTTCTATGTTTGGCGTGAAGCCATTTCGTGTGAAATGGATCACCGCGAATATGTTATAATCAAATTTTTTTGGAAAGTTTTTATTAAAAAAAAAAAAAGGAATTATCTCTCTCTTCCACTGGTGACCAGAGTTGACATTTGGCGTTTTAATGACCAAAAACACCTAAATTTGACGTCCTTTTGATGTCGTTTGCCATTGAAGAAATCAAAGTGCACGCCAAACGGTCTTTTGGTTCGGTTTTTTTTTTTTGGGGGGGGTGCATTTTATAATGACATACCTAAAATTATATAATCCAATTTCAGAGGATTTTCAGTAAAATACGTGCCACAAGAGTCCAACAGTAACGGTGCGCATGTTCGGCCACGGCAGAGGTTTTAAAAGTGTTATAAATTGATTATAGAGTTATTTCTAATGAAATTTAGGCTATGCTGCCCATAAAATGCATCAAATGCAAATTTGGGGTTTTTTTCACTGAATTTGGCATGTAATTTTAAGTATTGAGAATCGGAAAACCTGGCAACCCTGTTGGTGACCACTGTTTTATGGTTATTGATATGAAAGTCGTGAAACTGTCATCACTGAATTGAATGATTATCCACATGTCCAATGAAAACTTTCCTTATTTTCGAACGATTACAAGACCAGACTTGAGATAACACGATAATGACAGTGTTGTCCAAACCTATTTGACGAGGTGATTCAGTATTTATTTAATGACTTCAGTATAAAATTCAGAAGTCATTTATACAATTAATGGGGATGTATTTCTATAAAGAATATGTATTTTTATGCATTTTCTAGTGTGATAACCTGGTTGTGTTCTCTTCCACCACTATGCGGTATATATCTTTAAGCTAAATATTGTTTAGAGTTATTTATCTATTTCTTAGGCCCCTACTGACAGTGTCTGGAAGAATGAGTCTAATCAACGCGATGCCTTTAGTCCCACGCGTAGTCGAAGAAGTTTGTTATTTACCCAGGCGGTATAGATTAAACAATTGCCTACGTCATTATTAAATATTTTTGACGCCGCGGTCTTGCTTAAGGGTATTTGCTGATAAAAAGCTGGAAGAAATACAACTCGCTGCAGATTTCCGTCGAGGGTAGTTTCTGCAGAAAACGAAGGGAAATGAAATAGGAAAAAGGGTGACAACGAAGATCAAAAAACATGTATTTAGGGACATCTGTGTTGATGGACAATTGACGTTGTCACGTGGGAACTAAGATAGTTACGGGGACTGCTCTTTCGACATTTTTGCCTGGAATAAAATGATAATTGTATAGATATAGGCTATAGTTCGCATGTTGCTGCGTTGTAACTTGTTTGAGGCAAAGTTTTTTAACAAATTGAGTTATATTTCACGAAAAAACGCCAATATCAAAAATACGAATTTGCCAATTTTCCAAGCAACGGAAATTAGTACTTGAATAACATCGACTAATAAATAATAATAACGTCTTATTTACCCAGGGTAGCCACTTCAGTCTCTTAGACTGCTCTTCCAGCAGGCCCTGCATAACATAAATGTTACTATTACCCTTCTCTGTTCTAAAATGCCGAGCGCCAGGCTAGAAAGCAGAAGGTACCATTTTTAAAAGTCTTTGGTATGACCCGGCTGGGGCTCCAACCCGCAACCTTCCGCACGTGAGGCGGACGCTCTACCCACTGAGCCATCACGCCGGACTGAGACCAACAATGATATACTCACACTCTTGTTTGGATAATTGACGATGAAATGTGTTCCCAAAATGTAAACGGGGCTTGGCGGTGGGAGGTGGGCAGAAATATTAAAATTATATAGGTGAAAACCCTCCCCGTTCGTCAAGAATCTTAAGTTAACACTGTTCAAATGTCGATGTTATCGATGATCCAGTGCATGCTCCAACAAACGTAATTTGTTGGGCCTCTCGTTTCTCAAGTCTCAATCAGATTTTTCTAGATTTGAAACATTGCAAATTTAACTAATTTTGTGTATGTTTTAATTAGTTTATTCTCCGGGAATTTGTCAAATCGTGTCTACACGTCCTTTGTGGGTTAATAGCTTCTTTGACTGAAATGTTAATCTGCACACACTTAAAATAGGGAATAATATAACGGGGGGTAATATGTATATGTTTTCAGTAATAAGTTATACAAAAACAATTTTGCTGTAAACTTATATTATTCAACTGGAAATAAAGTGCATCAATATAAACATTGATTATGTATCTATGTACAGTATGTATATAAATTGATGGAATTATATTCATCATATTCTTAGCTGCGAGATAGATAAGATTGTTATCTATAGATGACACGAGATGTAGGTGAATGTCATTTCACATGACTTATCATGAAAATTCAACTTCCTGAAAAATATTCAAAATGATTGTTAATGTTTTATAATAAATTTAAGAATTTCACAACGATAAAAGTCGGGATATAGATCTTTATATCTATTTTAAAAGAAGAGATATTTGTAAGAAACAATATCGATTTCTATCTTAAGAAGCAGGTGCCATATAAATAGGATTCAATCAAACATTGTAAACTATTTTTTTCTGGCTTTAAATGGTAAATGCGCTTGGTTATTTGAGAATTTGTTCAAGTGTTTCGTTTTGTATAGAAAGGCTAAGGACAAGAGAGACAGATGTTGTTTACCTTCATACAATCTGTCATTAATAGAAAAAAAGGAAAAGATATCGCATAACTCTTTGAAGTGAAATTGTATATTTGTATATCGATTAAAGTCAATTTCATCAATGCAGGTGCACGGAACAGTGCTGAATGGATATTTTTGTTTTCATTTTTGTTACGTTTTAAAAATGAATATCATATAGGTATATACCGTACATATAGATGTGTGTATGTATGTGTATGTTTGTCTGTGTGCGTGTGTATGTGTGTGTGTGCCTTACGTGTGTGTGGCGCGCTGCGGCGGATGTGTGTGTGTGTAATGCTATGTATGTATCGTGTGTGCGTGTGTCTGTGTGTCTGTGGTGTCATGTGTCTTGTGTCTGTGTGTGTGCGTGTGTGTCAGTTGTGTGGTGTTCAGTGTGTGTGTGTGTGGTGTTGTGTGTGTGTGTGTGTGTGTGTGTGTGCCGCGCGCGCGCGCGTGGAGAGAATGTACATGCGTAACGTTTCATAATTAGGAAGTTCCTTAGGATAACGCAAATCAGACAAAAATTATTTTTCATTTCGTAAAGAATTATCTCTTAGCCTATCTATTATCCCACAATTTACATCAGTCTGCGATTTGTCATTATTTTCATGTTTAAAAAGTTTAAACTTCCTCTAAAATACATGCCCAATTAGGTTTCAAATGTAACAATAATCTTTGTAAACCGAATCGAAATGCTGAAATTCTTTCTGATATCAAAATGATAAAAATAGATTTACTTGGTAATTAGTGAACCTAATTTTTCCTATTTTGAATTCAACTGCATAATTGCATTTTTCAATGTTAATGGTTTAATGAAGTAGCGATTTTCGAAGAAAAATCATGAATATATGTATTTTATCCGATTTCTTGGATAACGATGGAATTATGTCAAATCATCCGTTGTACACTGACAACTATACGTTCTTGATGTTTCATATAGATTTTGAAGCTTCATAATACATATCTGATATCCACTTGAAAATTTGTCATATAGTAGATGAGTCCAAGTAAGAATTTAAAGTGATGTAGTGCTGTAGTATGGTTATGAGTAAATTACAGACACTTTCTAGGTTCTCAATTTTTTTATTTATTTATTTATTTTTACTGTGGGCCGTGTTATTGCGGTTTATTGAATATAATGTAACAATATTATATGAAACGAGAACATGTACTTTTTACTCAGCTGCCATTACCTCAAATTTATAAAGTATTTTGATCATGGGTGAAACACACGTAGATCAATTAATCAACCGAACGTTCATTAACGTCACTACATAATCACCCAACTCTATATACGAATAAAAGGGATCTTTGTGTTAAAGATAAATAATATAAAGTTTTACCGATTGCTTCGAACTCTTAGTCTACAGTACTGAATATTTATAAAATATGAACCAAAAACGGCCTCAACTCTCATCCCATAAGAAGATGAAAATAAAATTAAAAGAAAAGAAAATTCTTAGCCTTCGGGATACTGGATTAGCTGAAGCTATCGCATTTCTAGTGGATTTTATCTGGTTCCATTTGAGAAAGTATTTTTGTCAATGCTACCATACACGCAATATCAACACATAGACCATGATATGCAAATATTTTCCTATCACTGTAATACGCCCTCCAGCGAATATTGAGTCTATAAGACCAGACAAATTTTACTTTACATAATTATATAATAAATGCAAATACCACGGACACCAGTCTGCTTTTTTATTTTAATTTTTAATGAAATTGTGCGTACTACAGTAAATTCAAATATTAGGGACACTAAACCTACTCTTTAGGTTTAGTAAGCATTTTTTTTTTCATTGCAAACCAAGATTGGTGATGAAGCGACATGATTATTTAATCACTGTTTTGTGATAAAATATGTTTAGCAAGTCTAAACATGATGGAAAACATGTCAAACACTACAAAATTCTATCACTTTTCATTGCGTAATTTAGTAGAAGATGCTTTTGCTTTGTCTTGCAGAAAAATTATGCGTTTAAAAAACTAAAAAAAAAACTCTTATGTGTAATGGTTACAGCACAGGGCCCTGGGAACGTTTTTTTTTTCACCGGTGGTGCCAAAATAGTTTTTCGCCGTCAAAACAAAAATTTTCACGGCAAAATTTGAAGAAAATAAGGGGCAACGCCCCTGGAAGACGTATAATGCTATACATCATGACAAACACGACTTTTTGCAGGCCTGAAAAATTTCTACAGCACCCCAGCACCCCCGCTTCCCGGGGCCATGTTACAGCACTAAACATTACCTATATTCATACCTACATCTAAACTTGGGATGTGTGTTAAAGTATGTATGTTTAAAATGAATTCTTTGTTGGTGTACGAGGGGGTTATATCACCATCAGATTTTCCCATATTAATCATCTCTGTCAAGCTTCTTTTTATTTCTTCTGTCATTTAAAGATTTTAGGGTATCATTGTGATCCTAAGACTTCAGTTGCGGAAATTAAAAAGATAAGAGTTAAGCTCTCCAGATATTCGAGAAAACGTAGACGATAAACTGGAATTTTGGATGTCTTGGGGATATTAGCCTTTTTCGGGCTTGTGCCAATAGCTATATATGCAACTCCAACTCCTCGTTTCCGTGTGTGTACTTTGTACAGCTTTGGACGAAATTTTCTGGACTGTAATTATGATTTCTTGAAATAATATTTAACTTTTACAGATATACCAAACAAATTGTTGTTTTCCACGGTTTCGAGGATCTATGCCTTAAAAAAAACTCTATACAAATTATAAATAAAATGATCACTGCGAGAAATGATACTGGAAATACTACTCTGCAATGTAATTGTACAATTTACTGTGTCTGGATACAGTTTCCCCTTGATAGTTTTGAATGTGATATGAAACGTTTAACCTTTTAGACAGACGCATAAAACACATTAAGATCGGTTATTGAATAACTAATTCATATTTTTGTTTTCATTCTTTTTGTTCCTCTCCATGCTTCGTGACTACAGGGAAGACGGGTAAGTTAACACACTCTGGAACTATTAAAGATTGTGTTTGGGATTTGCAAGTCCATTACTTCCCTTCATTATCAATACCAAACGGAAGTTTAGTACTTACAAATGGTGTGTTGAAAGTTTGAGATTCATACGTCATTAACTAATAACGATATGTTACCAGAATATTGTTCTTTCCGCGAGTTTAAATTTTGCTCAAATTGCGAATCGCGGTTATATGTACGTTCGCATGACCAGCGGAGCACACTGATTGGTTAAACGGCTGAACTCGGCTAACGGCTTATCGGACAATTTTGGAACGGCCCGTGCGCGTTATCGTCACTGTAAATTTTTGAAGTATAAATGTCCAGTTTTTCACCAAAACTACATATTCTACCCAAAGGTTCTATGACAGGTGTTCATTCATACTAATCTTCACATTGTAAACGATTTCAGCTGATTTCATTCATTTTGCCGTTTTCTGACCTGCAAATCCCGTACTCTGTCTTTACGTTCGTTTTGGGTCCCTGGCCTAATGTTTATTGTTTCCGTTAGATCCACTGGTTTGAAAGCGGGCATATAGTTACGGGGGCGGATGGTATATGAGACCCCCTCTAATTCCTATTGCTGCTCACGCCCCCGAAAAAAAAATACTGAAAGTATAATGTAGAGGTTTTTTGTAATTGGTGACAAATTTATAAATATATAATTGTGATAATGGTGATGATAACAACAATGGCGACGACGACGACGACGATGATGATGGTGATTACGATGAGTATCCTTGCTGTCCCTAGCCTCATTCTCCACCACTTTTCTCTTTCCCCTTATAATCACATCACAATTTCCACAATCACCCCCACTGCCGTCATCATCATCATCATCATCATCATCATTATCATCATCATCACCATCATTATCATCTTCATTATCATCATTGCCATCATTATCATTATCTTTATCATCATCATTATCATCATCATCATCATCATCATCATCATTTATCATCATCATCATCATCATTCATTATCACTGCTGACAAGTGATCATTGAGTTTAGTATTCCAGCACATAACTCAGGTAGACACCACAAATACCTGACACGTAAACGAGTAAATATACTTCACAACTACGGATCATCAACTCCGAAAGCTATAGAGGGATAACTTCTAATTTATGCGTGGATGACCTCGCTTGTCCCACGGAATTACATTATTTAAAGACATGCTTGCACACTCCGTCACCTCTATCATTTTACTAACAGACTTTTAATTATAACATTGACCTAATTCTCTTTGTCGGGTAATTTAGTCATAATCATGTACTGAAATTATTTAACACTTTTGACAGTGTCCGTGAAATGGCTGAGGAGTTTAATGGACTTCAACATTTGGCTTATTGAGATTAGCGGGGATATAATGACAGACATACTAACAGTATGTCAGTATTAGAGTCAAAGGTAAACTTTTAATCACCAGGCAGCATAATTTCATTGGATACAGCAATGTCTTGCGCATTTACAAACTGCCACAGTATTTCATTTGAGTCGCCTTACACACTAAGAAAAATAGGTTGAGTTTTGCGCCTTTAAAGGTGCAGACCAATGTCACACTCGGAGCACCTTTACGGGTAAAATTTTGCACCTTTAAGGTGCAACTTTGCACCCATAAGAAAGAAAGGTGCAAAATTTCACCCGTAAAGGTGCTCCCAGTGTTACATTGCAAAAGGTGAAAATTTGAACCTATTGTTCTTAGTGTGTATAGTCCTTCGTTGGATTTATAATTAATCGTATTTTCGTATTTATCTTATTTTCTTTTCCAATTTATGTTCGGTCTGTATTCTTCACGAACCAGAGGGTAAGTTGCATCATGTGCTTATTAATATGTGTGCGTCGTGTTTTATTTGTATTTATTATTGCACTTTTTGTATGCATGCCATTTTCGTTATATGCATTTAAATTGTCTTGACCATGCTATTTAATGCATGTTTATGTTTCATATTAATTCGCATTGACATATTAATTCATCAGTCATTTGATATTTACATCAGAGGGGCTTGGTTTTCCATTGTCTAAAAAAAAAAGGAGTCAAATTCTTTGTTTGTTTCTGTCAAAAAAGCCAAAATATCTTTTCTACTGTAAAGCCTGAACATGCATTTTATTAAAAATTGCGATATGCATCTTCTAAGGACACAAAGGTGGGAGGTGGGAGGTAAGGACACAATTGTAATCTCAAAGTGTGTAAAAGGAAAAGTTGCTACATTTTTATACGATGTTCACTTCTATTGCTATGTTATTCAAATTTAGTGGTATCAAAGTCTGTTTCCTGCAAACTTCCATTTTTTTTCATTTATAGATATTATTTTCGATTTTCCTCCGTTTATCGTTTATCCGGGAACACGGAAAACGTAATTAATTGACCTTGCCCTTATTTTATATATACACCCACTCTTCCTGCTCTAAGGTATATATTATGATCTCTTTATCTCATCTATGTAGGATGATAATCTTTGTTTCAAGGTTACACTTAAAGTGCGATTACGTGCTCTTAGCTTGTCTTATCTTCATTAATTAAACATATACAAAATAGCCCACGCACATGCACACCCACACATACATGATAGAACATGCCACACACACACACACACACACACACACATCACACATCGGGTACCTACCTCCCATAAAGTGTCTCTTACTGCACCTAGGAGTGCTCTTACACCCTTAATTTTACCGATATAATCATTAACCAATTCAATAAGCGGGAAACGCGTAAACCCGATAACGTCTAATTTTTTATTTCTAGGCTGCCAATTTAAGTCGTCTGCTAGCCAGGCACAATGTTAGCGTAAAGACATTGTCAAACATGACTATGTTAGACCAAAAATATCGTCTGGCCCGGAAACAACCAAGACTGATAATGCACACGGGGTTAAGTTACAACGATAAAGACAAAGAGGGTTGTGCTGTAACATTGTTATCGTTTAAATTTTCCTTGAAAAAATCTGATTATGTTTCAATCTAAAAGTGCAGGATACGGGTTGCATTATGGGACTGACGTGGGCATTACGTGGGCCTCTCGCGTGTACGGGGAAGACTTATTTTGCAAAATGTCTGCGAGTAATTTTTCTATCAGTCCTTCATCTAAGAACGTGATTGCTTTTTTAAGGTAATAGAAAGTGTTATTTGAAGTAGGTGAGCGTTGGGAGTAATATCGTCGTAAATTCGGTTCATGTTTGGCGTGAAGCCATTCTTTGAATGGATCACCGCGATATGTTATAAATCAAATTTATGAAGTTTATAAAAAAAAGAATTCACGTATACACCACTTTTGCATTAGTGTTGTTTCTCTAGGGGAGAGAAACATTGCAGGTGCCTGAACCCACCTTTGCGTGGCAGAAGACTTGAGCATTATCTATCACACCATTCTTTGCAAGGGGGTAGGCTGGTTTGGGCATATGGGAATGTGCACATCTCGGGGAGGGGAACAGGGAGGTGCACATCTTTAGGGAGGTGGAACAAAGTTGAGAAAATCATATTGTTGAAAGCAAAAACAACGGTGTGCAACATTTCTTTTTTTGCTATTAACGGTGAACGCCTATGGCTCTGGCGGGGGGGGTGCACGTGGCAGCCCAGTGCAACCCCCCGCCCAGCCCTAGCCCTTGCTTTGGCTCCATAATACATCATCAGTCTGTAAGGTTGGATGTTTAATAGGTACTCCTATTTCCGTCCATCCCATTTATTTTGCACAATTTTTAGTATCAGCGATGATCATTTATGGGAGATCGGTGGGGTTAGTAGCTCGCAACATATAACGCTTTCTCAATGCTAACGTTAATTTGCAAGTTTCACAAAACGAGATGAATACTTCCTAATTGTGAAGGCTTTTGGCATGGTGTAAACAATATAGGTTGACACAAATACACCCAGGCTCGTAACGGGGGGGGGGGGGGAGGATACTCAGATTTGGTTCGCAACGGGGTGGGTGCTTGAAGTCGAAAAACGTCCGACACCTTTTTTAAGGATCATTTGGCCGGAAAATGGTACGGCCTATTATTAAGGTTTTTTATTAAGAAAAGTGACATTTTTAGCATTTTAGGCGATGAATAGGCGAGAAATACCTAGTGTAAATCGTAAAATTTCAAAATCAAGGAGCCATGTTTAAGGCATTTTTACCCAACGAAACCATACTCATTGTTAATGGATTTTTTGCGAAAAAGTCAGCTTATTAGAGCGCACACTCCCCCGTTTACCTTACTAGGCAAGTACCCCCTCCCCTCCCGGGGGCGGGGGTTGGTCGCTTGCATTAAATGTCACCCCAGACCCAGGCTCAAGCCCCCAAAGCGCCCCCCCCCCCAGAACTCCCTAAAAATCGTAGTTACCGGCCTGCACATACGCGCACACAAAAAGATCAAACTAAAACACAAAAATAAATAGATGAAAAAAATGAATAAATACATCACGTCACACGCAGTAATGCTGTTTGTCATGATTCAGAGAAAACTAATTATTGCGACTCTAAAGTTTAACTTTATGCTAATACGGATGTCGAAAATAGAATGAAACTTAAAATCTGTCCGACGAAAGGATACAAACACTACTGACTTTGAATATCGTTTACGCCCTTTTCCCGGCCACATGGCGTGTTGTCGTCTGAATGTTGTTCATGGTTCTACGTAAACCTGTGACGTAGCAGTCTGACGTCACGTCTACTCTCGCGTCAATCACCTTCTAGACATTAGCCACATTTGTAAGCTAACACTTTCTGTGTAACCTTTAAGTCTGGTTCCAGAAATTAGATAATCAAAATTACCCATGTTCCAAAGGACTTGAATTTGACCGTCACGAAAATTAACCATTTTACGCAACTAGCTTAGCGCAAGCGTCAATACTTATACAGATGAATGAAGTTTCATTGAATATATTTAAGGTAATTAATGAGTGCTTTACGCACTGAAAGTGTGTTAGTCACTTGCTATCCATGCTATTGTCGGTCTATTTTCATTGGCTATTTATTTTATGTGAAAATTTTCTGGTAAGTTCATTGCTCGTTCCCCATTCTCTGTCTAATGTCATATATTGCTCGTGACAATTGAGTCTAACAGACATCAATAACCATGTTATATCGTTATGGAACGAACTTTCCTTTCTCCATAATTGGCATGAACGGGAACAAACTGTTTGCGCGTACGAAGTTAATTTTCATTGTACTTTCAACCCTGAACCAGTCAGCAATGAATACCAATGAAACATCATTTCTCGTGCAGGTACACTCTATATTTTTTGTAACATTGCAATCAGGTTGCTTCCTGCCACAAGTCTACCGTCAGGGCAAAAATGAATAGTGCCCTTTTGTCTAAATTAAAAAGGACACAGATTTTCCACACAATGCAAATGCAAACAGTAGCTATTGTGTGAAAAGCTGAATTTTTCCTCTTGCATTTTACACTGTCATTTCATCAAAATACTGTACAGTTCTGTGAATATGAACTTTCTTCGAAAAAAACACCCCTCTTTCTATTATTGAATCGCATCTTGACAATGGGTGCTTAAAGTGATAGGCTAACATTGTGGAGCTTCAATTTAAAAAAAGTGTCAAACTTTGATATCTGAGCTACATAGTAGTGTTCAAATGGACAAATAAACACCCTAGAATACAAAAGTTTGGAAAGTTACACTGCCAATGGCAAGTTATGCATGAATAAACAATTGAAACTCGGGGCGAGTTTTAATAGCCTAGGTGTACACACAGTAAGTCTATTGGAGGAAATGGGCAAGTGAATCTGGTCAACTTACGATTTTCACTATTTTAAAGCACTAAATAATCATTTTGAAATACAATTTTTTCAGGGCTTCATTTCTAGATCTCATCAAAGACACTGGTAGCATGGGGAATCATGTGGCTCAGATTTTTTTAACTGTGGTAAATGTTAGCCAATACCTTTAATCTAACACCCCGGGTGTTGCCCCTCAAAATACATGAGAGGTTGTGGTGTTAAATTTCATAAATCTTGGTATTATTTTAACACCAACTGCTTTAAATTCACACACCAAAACGATTACTTTGACTCATTGTGTTGAAAGTTCACACCGTTCCCGTATCGATATATTGGCCACGGCTGCCACTCGAAATTTTAATTTTTCCCTACGCCGCGTGCGTATGTTCCCCTACGGTGGCTACTTTTCCCCTACGCCTCAATAGGCCAATTTTTCCCTACGGAGGTATGTTTTCCCCTTAGTAAATGCAAGAGATTTATTTTAATTCAGAAAGATGACATTGTGAACACCTCGATACTGCGCATGCTCGCGTTACGGTTTTCGCAATTATACGACATAGTGACCAACTTCGGACAATGGATTTACCCAAATAATGTCTACAGACGAATATATATACATGTATATGGGAATTCTTTTTTTGAAAATTGTCAAAAACCCCGACAAATCATCAAAAATCCCTACTTTCCCCTACAGAAGGTCATTTTCCCCGTAGGGATTCGCTTCTCCCTACGGTGGGCTAAAATTCCCTACGATAGGGATTTTCCCCTACGAGTGGCAGCCTTGATATCGGCAAAACCATTGGTTTTTAAACCGCTGGAGACTAAGTGCGAGATATCTCGTGTTGGGGTCTATGGAAAATGTGTGTTATAGTAAAATCAAATCGTCTCCAACGGGTTATCAAAATCTCAGTCTTTGTAGTGGACATAGCTGTGCATGTATTTGTTTGGCTAAACCTTCGCGAGTGACTTTAAAGGGAAATCGCAAGATTTGAAGCAGTCCTCAATTTAGGACACAATACCTCCAGAATCAAGTATACCGTTTAATGTTTCTGTTGAGAAACTTCCACAGCCATACATTTCCTCTTTACGTTGTACAATGCTGTGACGGTATTAGAGAAATTACAAGTTTTGAAGCCGTCCTCAATTTAAGACACAATGCCTCCAGAATGAAGTATACTGTTTAATGTTTTCTGCTGAGAAACTTCCATAGCCATGAATTTCTTTTTAACGTTGTACAATTATCAGAATACGCTGTGACGGTATTCATTTGGCTAAACAATCGTGAGTGACTTTAAAGGGAAATTGCAAGATTTGAAGCCGTGCTCAATTTCAGAAACAATGCCTGCAGATTGCAGAATCAAGTTTACCCTTGGACGTTTCTGCTGAGAAAATTCCATATAGCCAAACTCTTCCTCTTTACATTGTACAATTATCAGAATATGATGTGACGGTATTCATTTGGCTAAACAATCGTGAGTGACTTTAAAGGGAAATTGCAAGATTTGAAGCCGTGCTCAATTTAAGAAACAATGCCTGCAGATTGCAGAATCAAAGAATACTCATTGAGCTTGTCTGCTGAGAAAATTCCATATAGCCAAACTCTTCCTCTTTACATTGTACAATTATCAGAAAATGCTGTTAAGGTGACATTTGTTGTGTAGCTTTCAACTGGATCGATCTCTATTAGAGCAAGAGATTTGTTTTGTATACTGGTAATATTTGTTTCTCCTAAAATAAACATTTCAAAACAAATACTTCCAGCCAGAGTATACACAGTATACCCACAACGTATATTGGTATATGTTTTAACTCATATGGTTCTCGAGGCAATTTTTACTTTTCCCAATCATGTCATTACCCTTTCTGTGGATCGTGGCTACGGAAACAAAATCCATATTTTATCAGAACTAAAGTTGCTGTTTCGTTGTCTCATTTCATCAGAGTTAATGGCCCGTTGAATTCGAAATCATCTTTCCTTGTGACAGTTCGCATTGCTGAGCGACAAATGACTACGATGCATGAATATCATTTTGAGATGCTGGGTCTTGTATATCGTCAAACAGGGGTGATGGGCTTTAGTGAAGGGACTTGTATTAGGTCATGTGGGTTGATTTCAATAAAACTAAGGTTGAAATTGAGGGATATCTACAATATTGCCTTTAAATCGTCCAATTGACGGTGCATATCATATCAAACACACAAGCACTGATGCACACGCACAAACACATGCATACACATACATCAACACATCAACACATGCACACACAAACACACAAGCATATACACACACACAAACACATAAACATACATACTTGCACACACAAACAGCTCCACCTAAACAGACAAAATTGTATACACAAACACACATAAACACACACACACATACACACATAGACAGACACACACACACACACACACACACACACACACACACACACACAATACACGACAGCACACACAATTCTCGCGCCAAACAGAGATACTTAAAAGTCATACGTTCATCAATATATGCTCAATAATATCATCCAGAAAAAAAAGAATCACCAGCCTTAAAATGACCAGGAGACAATCACAAGATCATGGACCTTGTGCGCACACGATAAAGGAATGTGCTAAAATACGCCCAGCAACAGCTGGACAAACACGTTGAAGTTAAAAGGGGGCAGGACATGAGTTATGCGTATTGTTGTGAGCTGATGAAAATTGGACAAACCAAAGTACAGAGAGAACGCCCCAATTCCCGTGACGTCTTGCCCGGAGTCTCACCAGTTTGCCATATAAGTCTCGGATAAACTGACAATGGCAAATGCACTTCAGACTAAAATAGTTGTACGCAGTAATACCCATTGTCAATGATAACGTGATATGAACAGAGACTTCTTTTTGGCCATTGATAAACAGAGATGCGAGACACAAGTCAACCCGAAGACACCCATGTATACATACAACATACACACACAACACATCACTCTCACACATTACATACACTAACATACATACATAACATACATACACTACCATACATATCAAATACAGTGCATCATATCAAATACATCCATACGGCAGAGCACGGTGACGTTTGTGTGCATCAAAAAAGATAGATATTTGTTGAGTTGGAAAATTGCATGCGGGGTTTCCTTGTATGGGCCTCAAAGCATGCTAGTATACTGTGCTTTGCATGAATGTGTAGTTTTTTTATTTAGCACATAATATTTATTAATAATGTATTAGTATCTTTATTATTAGAAATGCAAAAATATATGTTACATATTGCATATGTATAGAAATAATTATACAATAAGTAGATATATATTCACTCATATAATCTTCATAATAATAAGTATATTATATTATATTATAGTTATATAATTATATCATATCATAGTTATATTATATTATAAATTATAATCATATTATATTAGATTATATTATATTATATTATACTTAAATTATATTATATTAGTATTATATTATATTATATTATATTATATATATTATATTATAGATATTACGTAGATTCCATACGTCTTTGGATATCCAAATATATAGTGCCGGTGTACATTTTACATAAAATAATGGTGTGTTAATCCGTGACTTGTACTACAAATGAGTGGTCACAGATATAATTAGCCTAAAAGATATTCGATAGTGTCTCTCTGTTGCCACATTTGTGTCAGTCTTCATTCCATTTCTACTATATCAACATTACTTAGAAACAAATATTTTAAGCCATTAGTTAGCCCGAAGAGGAGTAGCAAGGGGCCTATTACAATTTTTTTACGAACTAAACATTGCAATTTCTTGTGGCACCAAATATCTCCCAAGTTGATTCACTGAACCAGACTTCGTGCATGTGTGTTGTAGTATTTGAATTCGTTACATCACCTGCAATCTACATTTCCTTTGTTCCAATAGGGTAAATCATTTTCTCCTTACCCCACATAAATACAAAATCATACATTTATTTTGTTCTTATTTCCGGTGTGGGAGAGATAGGAATAACGGAAGAGAAAAAAAATAAATACCCCAGTAATAAAAATTGATGTGTGCACGCGAATTTGAAATTCATAATATTCCTTCGCACTAGTCGCTTGGGGCCAATTCGTCCATTATTGGACAAATTGTTTCGTTTACATTTAAAATTTTGATCCTTGATTTCTGGATAAAATGAAGAAGCATTGAGGTTAATAAATGCATTTTTCTTCTTTTCTTCATCCTTGCTCCAATGGTTCTCTCTACTTTTGTGCAACGCTGTTTTA
>JZLH01S0062956.1:2490-28646 GCA_001188425.1 Eucidaris tribuloides | reverse complement strand
CTTTCAAATAAAGAAAAATCACCAAAACTGAACTTGCGCTTTGATCTTTTAGAAAGAAGCAGAAAAATGTTTTTATAACTATAAACAATGACTCTCCTAATGGAAACACTTGCATAAACCCTCTCAGTATCAGCACAAAAACAGAAGAAAGAATAAGAAAACTCCACAAATTTTGCAAGTGATATTCCTAGTGTGGTACTGAAAGTGTTAACTAAACGTTTTGTTTACTAATCCTATATCAAAAACACAACAAAAAGGCAGGTCATTACAAGTGTACTTAATTTTAGCAGTAGAAACAACTCAAGGGGGTGGGGTCAAGTGGATATTTCCTTGGAAAATATAACAGGGAACTTTCCCTGTGAAGTTTTGCAATGATACCACTGTCTTTCAAAATTCATGAAGGAGTTTGTGTGTTAAATTTGACACTGAAAGCTCAATAACTATTTTCAATTTCTGAGCTGAAAATCTGTTACTTGTTTATTAAAGTTTTTTGTATTTCATTCAAACTTGTGGCTGTTTCCTTTCTGCTAAACTCTAGTGATAGGCTTTTTCAATCAACTACAGTGCACTCCCGTTATAACGAACACGGTTATAACAAAATTCCTGTTACAACGAAGTAGAAATTCAGGTCTCAAAATTGTCACCCGTATATCTTTATATACTTCAACTGTTCGGTCACGACGAAATTTCAATGCAACGAAAAAAAACTACCGGTCTACAGGACTTTGTTATAATGGGAGTTGCCTGTATGCATAGGACTTCAATTCAATACTTAGAAGCCAGCTTCGCTACATCTCACATGCTTTGGGGTTGTTACAAGCAACCTTTGCCAAGAAATTAGGCATAAAATTTGTATTATAAAAAGTGTTTGATTTGTTCACGGCTTTGTCCCTCTTACCAATTGAATGTTTCCATCTTTAACAATGGTTATTTTTTTTACAAATGTTGTCATATTATGAAATTATTTAATTACAAAAATATTGGTTCTAAGTTTGAGGATGACAGGAAAAAGCTCAACTATTTAACAAAAGGGACGAAGGAGAGATCAAGAATATACTGTTCTGCTTTTCCTCTTAAATCCTGATACACCATCACACACATGCACAAATTTAAGGCATGCTATAAAGACATTCAACATTGTTGAATAAATAAATAATTTACACCATAATACTGCCACGTGTTGCTGAACTCATCTTGATTAAAACCAGATTGGAACAAGATTGCAAGAACAATATATAATCGCTACAGCCTGGACATAGCTTATTTGATGAAACATAATATGGCTATCTTTATGGGAAATTCAACTGTTAATGGTCAGTTTTTTTTTTTTACAGGCCAATATGGCATATCATTAACCAAAAAACAATGTATACAAGAGGAGATCTACTTGCAAACAAAAAACAAATAAATGAATAAAAAACATGTTTTTTTTCTTTTTGATACTATTGTACACATTGTCTCTTTTGATTGCCAATAAACTTGATGCTTTAATTTACAGTTACAAGTTTAAACAAGTATCCGTTGTCAGAAAATATCACATGAACTTGTAGCATTCTATTACATATATGGAGTTAATATACTGTTGTTAGATTCTAAAGATAAATCCTTTTTGCAATATGACACTGAAATGTGACAATTTAATGAACATGAATGGAAAAAATCTAAATAAGTAAATTTAAATTTCTTTTTTAACTCTTAACATGCCAGAGGATTTGAACCTCTATGGGATTTATGTGTATTATTTGGTGCAGATCTGCGACTTCAGCACATTAAGAGTTAAAACCTGTGGTACGTTTATTTTTTTGGAAGACAAATTAGTGGGATTCCGGCATTTTAACTTGAAATTTATCAAGAGTCTACAATAATAAGACTATGTCAATAGATTGCTGCATTTTGTTAAGTTCACTTGTTTTCTCTTCCATAATATAATCATCATATAAATTATTATATACATTCTTGTCAACATTATCTGCTTAGCGCAGATGGTATACAAACTCTAAGGGCCTTTTTCACACAGAGGTTACTCTATGTCATTGATCAGATGATGAATAAATACAAACAACTCCATGCATGATAAAACTGCATAAAAGATATGAACTGACAAAACTACATGCCACAACTTCAATATATATTTGGCAAATATATACATTAATGAGTTATAATGATTGCAGTCTTAATTTTTTTTATGTTAAACAATATGTGCAGTATATTCTCAGGCTTTTAATACATTGTGGAATCCTAAATACTTATTACTGAAGTTTAGTTTTGTTGCTCTGAAGAGAACACATCGCTCCCACATCAATAAATAATATTTTGAGTATCCAGCTACGAAAAACTCACCAAATCAAAGACAAATTCGAGGCAGTGTATAGTTTTGGAAAATGACGAAAAATTAAATTTTCTACAGTTCGACCTCAATTAACCGGTCACGTTGGGACCAGCAGCCATCCGGATAAGTGATATGGCCGGAACAGAGAGATAATGTACAAATACAGTACATGTATAGGGGAGGTAATACATGTCATAAGTTATAGTATACAATCCACACACCATGCACATTTTGCAACCGACCACGCACAAGAAGCCTTTTGACACCTGAGCTGAATTTCACCGAATTTCTTTTGTCTTTTATTGTTTTCACCAATATTCCGACCAAAAATGGGTCAGTGAAAATCATCCAAAGAGCGCGGGTTATAATGATGTAATATTAAATATTCATGAGGCTGACGATCATAATCGACAAACAACGATCAGCCGCCAGGGCCTGCGACAAGAGGCTACACAGACTGTTGCTGTAACACGAAACGATCTTCAAGCATTCACTATTTCATTAGGTGAAATGATTCCTACATACAGATTTTTGCACGCCAAATTGGACCTTATAAAAGCAAAATTTAACCAAACATGCTTCAGCTTATCTGTTCAAGCAAGAACGTATACTAATTTGGTGTTTGATGGTACATATTTTGTAGTTAACAGCACTGAAGGAATTTCTTTCAACCCAACGAATATTTGACCAGGCCAAGACAGAGGAGAGTAGCGCGCAATTTCATTGGCTGATTCAAATAGAGATCCGTCGTTCCTGTGGTCATTGAATAATAATTACTTTTCGGATGTGAAACAGATGTCAAAAGGCTCTCACGCTGATGCGTTCGGCTGGATTTGCTTCGCTTGCCCATAACAGCGAGAGGGCCTTGTCAAAAGGCTATGCACAAGTGGCACGTTATTTATTGTTCCCTGATACCCAGCAGGTTTCTGTGTACTCTTCTGATAAAGGTGTATCAATTACAGGCAATGACTGACAAGTCCATTGTCCGGATAAGAGAGAGAGCCGGTTAAGTGATGGCCGTATAATCGAGGCTGAACTGTATTATGATTTTAGATGACCTATATCATCTATTTATGCCCTGAAAAGCATATGATCTGAAATACTTTTATTTTTGAGAATGAAGTGAAAAGTCAAAAGGTTGGTGGCCTGTGACATTTTTACCATAATCATACAAAACTCACTATGTGTCATTGTGAATAATTTTTGATAGGTTTGTTGCTGTTTCCTCATGTCTGGCATGACAATACCATAGTTTATGAAAGGTGGATGAAAAATTAGTCCGATCAGCCAGAATTATACTCTTGGCTTTAAACTCTTACGAAATAGTACACCTTAATACTTTGTGGAAGTCAACATGCCAGTACTTCAAACCACAAGTCACTTTATTGCTTCTTGTTCTTGCAATGACATTTTGAGAGGATACACATTTCATTTTGAGATGATCAGTATTCCAGTATGGATGTAAATACTTAGTTCACATTACATTATATCTCAATCATCGAGGGATATTTCTGTTGATTTTTCTGCTTGGCATAATCAACCCAGCACAAATATGCTTGGCAGAAGATATCCATTTGACCCTTGTAATGACAGTGGCCAGTATAATCACTTACATGTATTAACATCAACATTTTTTTAAGATGCAAGATGCAGAACCGAGCTATGTTAGGTTTTTAAGTGCATTGTTTCTACCTGGAAGTCACTCTACCATCACATCAATGTATTTTGAGGGACACAATAATAAAGCAACATGTACATTGGAGAGAGTATAGCTGTAAGATGGAGAGAATTAGTCTTGCAGACATCTGTTTGGTTCCTAATAAACTCAAGGATAATAACATTACTGGTGTACTAGATACATTTAAAATGATTCTAAAAAAAAAATGCATCCAAATGTGGGATCAGCATGAAGTACAAAAATCATCTCATGTAATCTTTAAACATAATAAATTATGCACGATTATCCACCAACATTTATTCACTTCATTTAGACTGGCTCAATAGAACACCACCAAAAACAGTCTGTTAGAGTTGGCTAGGAATTTTGTGTTGGTCTGTCTGTAGTGAAATGCATTGTGGTGGGTAGTCCTACTCATCATTGGCTTGGCATCAACATTCAATATACAAACTAATGCATACACTGAATTTGAACCCACGATTACTTGAGATGAAAATAATATGATTGAACAGCAGCATTCATGAAATTTTAGATTGTCATCATTTAAAAGTAAAATCACATAATTTTAATTAATCCATCTAATTTTCCGTATCAAATAGGGTACAGGGCGCTACTGCCCAACCAGTACATCAGTATGCACATAGACAGATTGCACGGTGGTTCCACTAGGTCGCCAAACTCATTCTAGCTTCCACAGATATTATACAGGGATGTCTGTACACTTCAGGAGTTTTACAAAATAATGTCAGAGTGTCCCAATTTACTTTATGGTTTCATATGACCTTTACATGAAGAATCACAATTTGTTGGTAGACCACAAACTAAAACATGTCATTTTACCAGACTTTTAAATTCTCATCCTATGTTAATGTGTGGTCAACCAGAAGAATGTTTGTCTTGTTATCTTGGAAAAGCACACCCTCTACTGCTAAAAGCCGTATTTGCGATACTGAGAATTTTGTCTCCTCAACCCGTGAAATTGCTGAAGTTGGTGGTGAGTTTGATGCTGGGGGCGGCGGGGGCCTTGGACCTGACTGGCTGTCTGAGGGCCTGCTTTGTCTTCTTGGACGCGGCGTTGGCGTGGATGGCACTCTCCAGCTTGGTCTTGAGTTCGGGGGCCGCAGCCACCACGGTCTTGAAGGCGTTGGGGTACTGTGGGCCGATCTTCATCAATCGCTGCAGCACGTGGTCGTGGAGGGCCCGGGACTGCTTGGTCTGGGACGTCGACGACGAGGAGTCTCCTCCCGTAGACAGGAAACTAATGAGGATGGGTACCAGGAGGGCCACAAGTTGAACTCCTAGTAAACAGAAAAAAAAAAACCAAGGCGATAGCCATTATGTGTCTCGTCCTTCTACCAGAGATGCGAACATTTATAAATAAAAAAGTATTTTGATCTATCTTCCGTAGAAATGTGCACGAAGTGATCCCACAGAAAAAAAGGTATTTTGAAGCATTTTGCTCAAAATCACAAGTATTTGCAACTTAGCAAAGTACTAAATACTGCAAAAAAAGGAACACTTGGCATCACTGTACTACTTTTTACATTTTACCTCATTTGGACTTTGATGTACTTTTGTGACCTTTGATCCCAATATAACATTCAGGTCCTTATAGGGCATCTACCATTCAAGTTTGGATACACATGGGTTTATGGTTAGAAAATTACCAAACCCAGTAAAAACGTGCAGGTAAATTTAAACATTTGACCTCATTTGACCTTTGACCTACATATACAAAATTTGACCCCCTAATAATATTGGAGTTGCAAACTTCTTCCAGTTGAGCTTTACGGATGGACGCCAGTTGCCATCAAGGGCCCATTCGTCTCGTTCCTCCTTGGGAGGCTCAAATCAACCAAAACCCAACAACAAATGGTCGAAACAGAGAGTGCAACAAGAAATTATGCAAATACAGTGAAACCCGTCTATGGTGGCCACCCAACGGAAACAAAAAATGTGGCCTTTATATACAATGGTAATTGCCATTGGCATATTTTTTAACCCATTGGAGACTAAGTATGATATATCTTGGGCTGGAGTCTATGAAGAATGCATGTTATATCAAAATCAAATCGTCTCCAATGGAATAATGCATAAATTGTCTCCAAAGGGATTCATTTCAGTGGCCACTATAGGCAGGTTGGCTGCTATAGAGAGGGGACTGCTAAGACAGGTTTGACTGTATTTTCATGTACCATACCCTTTTTTAACAGGATCAAATGTAAGCAAAAATGGTTGTGGTGTGCAAATCAACACAATTTCAATTTAGTTTCTTTCACTTTATTTCATTCATCAACACTACAATCCTGAGAAAGTTCAAGTTCCATTCTGTCAACAACAAAGTTTTCACTTACTGTGTGCGTCGTCAGTGAGACCTACAAGAATCTCCAGCACACGGATTGATTCGATGATTACGGCCACTGACTCGTCCTTATCTGGCGTACTTCCACCGGTGGACTGTAGATATTCCACCAAGCGAGGGCCGAGGGCATGGATGTAAGGGGTTGATACTTCACGGTGGGGACACTGGAAGATGGACGCTGCCATCTGCAGACATTTTAACTTGACCTGCAAAGGTGAGAAACAGTCACTCAACTTACATATTTACCAAAAGATGGAAGTCAGGTTTGGGACATTTCTTACATCATCATAGTAACACGATTTGTTCTATTTGATAAACTGTTTAATTCAAATGAAAGATTCTCAGCATTGAGTATGATTATGATAAATGAACATAACGTTTGCAGTTACAACCTAGTCTATAATTTGCTTTGTAATGTTGTGTACCTATATTTGTAATATTTCCTGTCTTGGTTAATTTTTGTTCATTAATAATTTGCTTTTTTGTTTTTGTATTCTTTCTTTCGTGTCATTACCAATAATTTCTATGCAAACAAGAATGGAAGCAAACTGCTGATCAGGATGTATCATCTCACAAAGACACCACAGCCTTGTTTTGGGCCCTTTGTAGAAAAAAAATTAAGACACAACTTTTACACACTATAACATTTCTGGATGTAATTGCAAGGGGGCATTATGATGATTTCACCTCATCCCTACCCTAAGCAATGCCCATCTTTATCATCTTACCACTGGTTCATCTGACTTGAAGGCCTGACAGAAGAGTTCCACCCCCTGGGTCTGCAGCGACGGTACGGCCGAGATGGTAGGTGGAGCGGATGCCACGAACACAGCCACGGCTAGCAACACACTACACATGTCAACCTCCATCTTGTCTTTATCAATGAGACATAAAAACAACATTAACTCATTACACTACAATGCGCATGTTACACTCAAGCATTGCATTGCAGTTGTATCGCTATCAGTGCATCCATGACTTGCCATGTACTGTTTCACAGTTGCTCTGCAGTGCCAATGTCATGTTTATGCAAATCTGCATGTCATGTTACTACAGTTTCAAATAACCTGGCACAGGGATGGGGGGGGGGGGGGGAAAATCCGGATCTCTCCAAAGTGGAGATAAGCACTAGTGCACTGTGCCTCGAATGGGAGGCGCACATCAAATAATTAACTTGAAATGAGGCTTAAAGCCAAGATCATTTACCACAGTTAAAAAAATGTGAGCTACATAATCCTCCATGCTCCAAGTGTCTTTCATAAGGTCTAAAAATGCAGCCCTGAAAAAATTGTATTTCGAAATAATGATTTAGTGCTTTAAAAAAAGTGAAAATCTACAAGCATTCAAATTGACCGGATTCACCTGCCCATTTCCTCCCATAGACTTACTGTGTGCAGATCTAGGCTATTTTATCATCCACTGGAGTAGAAATTGTTTATTCATGCATACCTTGCCATTGGCAGCATAACTTTCCAAACTTTTGTATTCTAGGGTGTTTATTTGTCCATTTGAATACTACTATGTAGATCAGATATCAAAGTTTGACAATTTTTTAACCCTATCTCTGCCGCGGGGGGGGGGCGCCTGGGAGGCCCCCCTCAATGTTTCGCGTGATATTTTCACAAGGCGAAAAGCTTTCGCCGCGATGCGTCGTGAATTTTTTCCTCCGAGTCTCCCACATCTTTTAAGACCAAATTTGCGACGCCCGGGTACGCGTTTCCGAAGATACGCATAATTTTGTACATGCATGTCGCACCAAAAATTGCTCAAAAACGTGATTTTGTGTACAATTTAAATACAAATTGTGTTTTCAGCCAAAAATCATTAATGCATGAATATTTTTGCTTTTACTGATTCAAATTACTTAATTTTAGGCTGTTTATGATTGCATAAGTGCCACCGACAAATTTCATCGAAAAAACAATAAAAAACAAAAAGTCGAAAAAACAAAGAAATACATAAGAAATTGTAAAAACAATAAAATACATTAGAAACAGATTCTGATATCGCCTTTTTTTTTCAAGTACATTTGCTAAGAACACCACAGAGGGTCTCCACACCAAAAATTAGAACATTTGGAGCTTTAATTAGTGAGTTAGAGCAAAAAGTATGATTTCACAGATTAATTATGCATAAATTAGCATAATTAACTAAAAACAATTTTCACGAAAAAAATAACTATACTATTTTGTAGATTAGGCCGCCGGCGACATGCGTGCCAATTTTCGTCGCGATCGCGCGGTCGACGGCCGAGATCTGAAGGAGGGGCCTGTGAGTCCTCCCCCCCAGCCATATGATCTCACAAAATACCCCGGCAGAGACAGGGTTAAATTGAAGCTCCACAATGTTAGCCTATCACTTTAACTGGACTGTAGCTTTCAGTCAAACTATTCAGTCTTACTTCCTCACAACATTTCCTCTTCTATCAAATTACCCCCCCCCCCTTCCAAAAAAAAAAGAATACATGCTTAAATACTGGCTCATTTATGGCCTGTGTTTCAATACAAAAATTAAGAAAGACAACAGGATCTAGGGCATAACAAGCAAAGAACATTAAAGAACAATGGCAATGTAACTGAAACCTTATGACCTTGCATCGTTTTTGTTTAACAGAGGCCGCTGATAATAGTTTTATAGTAAACCCCATTAGTTTACAAAGTTTGACGGCATTAAATTTGTTGCTAACAGGACTTGGTTATAATCGGTTCACAGAAAGGATATAAATGAAAATCATTTTAATTATTTTTTAAACTCACAAACACCACCAAAAGTGTGGTATCTGGGCAAAGAAGATGCTCTTGAGATTCACCTCAGAAACTATTATCTCATGGTTTTGACTCAGACAGCTGAAATTATAAGCTTTTGAAAATTTAAGTTACCAAGCAAATCCAGATGAGAGGTTGTATTTGAAGGAAATAGTCATACAAACAGTTAACAATGAATAGGTTACTGTGTACGATGAATATTTTGCAGTGGTTTAATTTTCCCAAATGTCGCAAATGCATCATCAATCACAAAAATAACAACATGCAATCTGTTGAGTAGTCTAGTCAATTAACATCTGGTAACTTTACCCACCTTGAATTTATCTCTGAGTTGGGAACTTGTCCAAAAACTATATTACTGAAAATATCTCCAAGCAAAATAGATAGCACAAAACATTTAGTAGACCTACATATGACAGTTTGGATAGGCTGAAGTTTTTGTGCATATGCAACAATGAAGTCCACTCCAATTCAGTTACACATCAATAGTTAACACATCAATATATATTTAGTCACCTGGGTTTGAAAAGTTCAAGATGGTCGCTAAGGTACTTTGAAGGAATTTCTCCCACTCTTCAGCACACCTCTCATCCTTGACGTAGGGGGAAGTGGCCAGGGATCGCAACGCCTGCATGCAAGATGTTACTGTGGGGGCGCTTTTACCGTCCAGGGAGGGTTCCGCAGTCTCACGTAGAACATTCGTCGTTAGGAATAAAATTGTGGGTAATACTGATATGCTTCCTGTGTGAGGAAAAAAAAAAACATATATGAAAAAGGTGGTCAAAACTGTTGATCTAATGCAACAGACTGATTAAATCTTGATAAACAGTAATAGAAAGATTTCAGAATCATTTGGCCAAAATATAGTATTAACGTGATGCAAGTTTATTGGGGCTGATTGACAGGGACTTACTGAACAGAGGAGCAAAACTTAACAAAAGCAGAAAACTGAATTCACATGTCTGTATACATATTACATTTGTTCAGAAAGTTATTTATTCACCTACAAAATATGTACATACTTGGCAGACCTTGTAATCGGTGGAGGTATTTTTTAAACATGCCAGCAACCAAGAATTCCAAAAATAGAGTGGGAGCTGGCTGCAGCCCAGCGATGAAAAAACGCAAACAAATGTGTTGGGGGAGAAGGGGGAGGATTCATGGGCTATCCTCACCAACTCACCTAAATTCAGGGATGAATGGCACATTTCATTGTCATAGATTTGAATTTAATTTTTTTTTCTATTTATGGTTGCTATATGTTACAGGTGCCCCACAAAACATATCCAGGGTACTACACAACACCCTCAGCAACCCGTGCACCTAGGGGCATGCATCATGTTTTTCCCCTGCCTCTCCAAAAGTAATGCCTTCTCCTGTCCCAAGGGAAAATGACCAGAATTCACTGTTGCTTGTTGGTGAAGTGTTTTGCAAATAACAAAGCATCCCATACCTGCCGGCGAACAGAGCGAGGGCAACTCGGCCATGATGAGCACCGTGTTGGAGATGAGCTGGCTGGCCTCATCCGACAGACCAGCGTTCTTGGAGTAGCTGTGGATGGCGGCCGCACTGCTGCTGCCCGACGGGTTGAGGGCCGGGAGCTGCCTGACCAGGATGCACAGACACACCTCCAGGGTGGCGAAGACCACCGACTGGCCGGGCGTCACCTCCCCGTCGGAGCCCCCCTCACCAATCCCAGAGTCCCAGTTCAGCTTGTCCTTCTCATCAGACTTTTCCTTGCTCTCAATTTCCTCACCTGGAAATAGAAAAGACATGATGTCTAATGGGTAAGTTCAAGTAAAGGAGTGTGCTGCATGATGATAAAACAAGGCAATCGGTCATGCATGCAAACTGCAAATCTCAAAACTTGCACAAACGCAGGTATCTCATGGACTTACAAGCATCTGATGACTTGTGGTAATACTACTGTAAAGTGCTTAGAAATGATTTCCTATTAGGCAAGTAATCGAAACTGTTATTGTTATTATTCTAATTATTATATAAACACAAAAACATGGAATAGAATGATGGCAGCAGAAGTAAATGGAAATTGATTGATGAGAGCTTCATCCATCAATGGTTGAACACTGCTTGGTGAGGAGGAGGAGGAGGAGGAGAAAGAGGAGGGAAAAGAGAAAGAGGAGGAGCAGGAGCAGGAGGAGAAAGAGAAAGAGGAGGAGGAGGAGGAGGAAGAGGAGGATGACAAAGCCTGACACACCAATACACAATGATGAAGGTTCACGCCAACTCCATCTCACCTTTTGACTTCCGCTGTGAGTCCAGCTTCTCCTGCATGGCCTTGATGACCTGCTTGACCACTCCGATGACCTGCAGGTGGGTGCTGAGATTCTCCCTGGTCAGCAGCAGCCGGTGGAGGACATTGAGAAGCTCGACAGCCAGGGAGGGGTCCTGGACCAGGTGACGGCGGGGCCAGGAGTCATCAAGAAGGGTGTGAAGGGCTTGCAAGCAGAAGGAGATGTTCTGGAGGGGCTCGGTGGCCCGCTGGTTGGACAGGCTCTCCACGCAGATACCGTTAAGTAATGAAAGCAAAATGGAAAAAATGCACATTTTGTCAGAATGCTCTGGCTATCGTCAGAAGAACGATGAAGATAAGCATCAAGGGTCAATCTAAGTATAAAAGCTGATGGCCATTTGTCTTACCTTAGAACATTAATATTTGATCTCATTTGACCTTGACCCCTAAATAACATTGAGGTCCCTATAGGGCATCTACCATCTAAGTTTGATAATATACAGGCAAATGGTCGCACAGTTTTTCAAGTTACACAAACAAACGGACAGATCGAAGCTGTCAAGGATGCCTTTGTCTTGCTCCACTCGGTGGCTCAACCAAAACTGGCTGCCTTTAAACTGCAACAATATTTTAAAACAATATCATTTGAGATTAAACTCTGAAATTTGGATAGAAGAAAATCTGGCTCCTGATCTAAACACTACACAAAAAATAAGTTCCCTCTTTTTGAAAATTCCATAACTTTTTAGCGAAATGGTTTTGAGCAGAATAATTTGGCAGGAGTGTTTCTGCACTCATTGACTAACTTCTGTGTGAAAATGTGATTCATCCATCAAGTCATGCATGAGTGAGCACGTAATAAAGGCAAAAATGTCACTTTTCAAAATTCACAAGGGTCATTTTGAGGGATTTGTGATGCAGGATTTTTACAAATTCTGTTTCTGCTGAATGATTAAGCGCTATTTATGTTAATCAGCTATCGTTTGACCCCCTGACGATTCTTTTGGCACTTTTCGCATATTTACGCTTCAGTGAGCTCAATTTAACAATTTACATCCATCCTCAATTTTGAAATTGTAAAATCCATTAAGTTTATTGAAAAAATTGAAATCCGATATTTTTCAGCAAAATGTATCTTTACACGTTGTATCGACATAGAGGTTGTAACCATGTCAGGGTTCAGTGAGCACCTTTTATAAATAAAGCAAAAAATACCATTATTTACCATTATTTTGGCATAAGAGATGACTCCTGTGACTTTTGAAAAGTGACATGTTTGCCTTTAATTCATGCTCACTTATGCATGGCTCGACAGATCAATCTTATTTTCACACAGAGGTTAGTCAAGGAGTGTGGAAATGTTCCTGCCAAGTTATTTTGCTAAAACTTATTTCATTAAAAATGGTATTTTGAACAAGGGGGAACTTACTTTTTGTGTAGTGTTTATAAGATAAAATCAAAAAGTTATCAAAGTTTTGCACCCCAGGTACACATTATGAGAAATCCACAATGTGAGGAATGAAGAAAACTGTACTTGAACACTTTTAATTAACCTAAGGGCATCTTGAATTTAATGCCATTTTCTTTGATGCTCTTTGCTACATTCATCTTCTTATTATAATCAATCATTAACTATCATTTGTGATCATGCACTCTTAACTCTTGACCAATAACATTATATAGATCTTATGCAGTGACATTTCACCGCCATGTTTGAGGGCTAAAAAAAGGTGTCTGACTTGCTGTTCACAGCTGGTTTTCACGTGTTCCTATAACCTCTGAGTGAGGGCACTATAACCATATTACGTCATACGCGTACAGTCTATTATCTCTTACCTATTATAAGATGAAAGTAATCAGCCTTGATCTCTTCAGGGTTCTTGTTGACGGTGTTGCCCCTCGGTATCACCGTCATTCCTGGTAACGTGGGTCCGTTGTTCGCCGGACTCACGTAACTGCCATCGGTGTTCTCCTCGATGCTTTTCAACCCTCCGCTGTTCAACCACAACGATGCGGCGAACACTATCGGAGCCCACGCCTTCTGGTAGTGAGGCTTGGTTGTCGATGTGGCCTCCGCGTTGTAGAATGCACCGCCTTCTGGAGGCAGCTGGCTGGTGAAGTCCTCGGGGAGCGCTAGGAGGGCATGATCGCGAAGGGCCGCCAACCAGTACTTGCTGAGTGAGACCAGTTCAGGCTGGACCAGGGTGAGGAGGCTGTCGGAAGGCTTGGAGGAGATGTACTCGTCACCGTTCATGGTCAAGTTGTTGCTTGAGGGCGAATGTTGCTTCATTGCTACAATGTAAACCTGAAAATGAAATGATAATATGAACAACTGTGACCATCTATGCTGATGGGTAGATAAGTTTTGATCTCAATAGTCAAGTAAAATTCAATGCTTCTATATAATACAACTCTATACTGCAGCATCTAGCAAATTGTTTTCTCTATATTAAATGCTGTTTGCATTTTCTTTGAACAATTTTGATGATATATGTTTGTGAACTGGTCATTGTAAAGAATATATATCAAAATAATTGCACCTACAATAACATTTATCACTACAACGTAGTAAGGGGGTTTGTGACTTCTTATAATTGTTATTGGCAAGTACATAAAGAAATTGGAAAATTCAGCAATCAGCAAATTTGTTGATTTTTTTTTTCATGCTGTTGCCGCATATTAAATCTTGTGTGTGTTATTTTTTTTGTGTGTTTTTTTTTTGGGGGGGGGAGATGGGGAGTGGGGGTTGAAAGAGCTTGTGAGATATTTTTTGGTTAAAAACTCGTTCTAAAATTGGCTCCAACCCTCATCCCCCTGCTCCTGCTAAATAAAATGTTCTAGGAGTATTCGTAATTGACCCTGATTCTTCGATATTAGGTTGACTGCAAAAAAAAGTTTGCATGGGTTTCTGGAATTTAAATGTTCTCCTGTCTCCAAGTACATATGACATAAAAGAAAATTATTAATTCATCTTAATACCAAATATTTCATAAATCAATCATGACAATTTTCTCCCCAAATCTTACTTCTGCCCATGCTTTGATAACAGCCAACTTCTCCATGGTGAAAGCACTCTCACTGTACAGCTGCAAGGGGGCGCCCTTCCCTACTTTGAGTTTGTCTAGCGATGACACCAGGAGCTGATGGACTCGTCTCAGGTCATTGAGGTCATGGGCCACACCACTGCCGATCCATGCACTAGCAACCTGGAAGCAACAAATATTTTTCAACAGTATCAAAGGACAGTGACATGACTGTGAGAAGTAAACAATGCTCCAAGAACCAAATGAGTTGCAACATATGACAAAATATACACTGGATAGAGTGTAGATTCATGCTGGAAGGATTTGTCTTTAATCTTGCCATTTCCCTTGAAGTTCTATATAGTACAATTAGTGTCCACATCTTTTTGAGACTTCATGTAACACTTTTCCTTGTTGTACACAATCGTCAGATACATTGCCATCAGCTCAGACCTGAGTACAGGTTGAGTTTTAGTTGCACGATTCTTACCTGACATGCCATGGCTGTAACATCTGATGGTGTTTCTGCTGAAAATGCTGGTCTTAAAGCTGCTCCAACCTGACAAGTCAAACAAAAATTTAATATCAAATTATCAAGTATATTTGTTTATTGACAAGAAGAAGTTAAATTTTAGACAGTATAATCAATATTAGGCCTTAAGAAAAATAAGTTAAGTTGCCCTCAAATGGGAAATTTTGAAAATTGGGTTCGTCGGTCGATTTTCATTTATTTTTTTGATTTAATTTTTTAAATATTTTTTACGACAGCAACACCCAGAGGTAACCAATACACATGTACATACTGTCCTGTGCAAGTATATGTAGGACGAAACTGTGTGAGAGTTGAATTTTCCGATATTTTTCATGGGTCTTTCAAATAGGTAAAATGCATATAAAAGTGTTGTTTTAAGCCAATGAATAGGAATTTTGGTAAAATCTTCACTCAAATCTGACATTTTCTCCCGAAATGGTGAGTTTGTATATTTTAGGTCTGCATTAAAAAAAAAAATCGCGACCCTGTGTTTTCACATTTTATGGTCGGTCGCCTGAGGGCAACATAATTTTTTTAGGCCTTACATTTATCACCTGTGTACTACTTAAAAGGACTGTGAGATATCTAGAGCACCTTGACGTTTCAGATGGGTTAACTATCCTTCCTCGCTCCTGATGAAGGATGGTCAACCTTAATTGAGGATTGTGTCCATTCCTGTCAATTCCCCTTAACCCTTGGACACTAAGAACAAGATATCTCAAATTGGGGTCTATGGAAAATACATATTATACGGACATCAAATCGTCTCCAGTGGGTTATGAGTTAACTCAGTGTCATATTTTGGGAGAGGGGTGAGGCCAAGAGACTAGTAGTTTTAGCTTTACCTGTGCCTGATACTGCTCCATGATGTAATGGCCAGGGAACTCTGGCTCAGGGACTCGGGCAAACTTGTTGATGATGTCCTGGAGGAGCAGTAGGCCGGCTTTCCTCAGCTGGGTGCTCTCTGAGGTGGCTGCTATGAAGGCTGTCCGCACCAGGTCTGACAGGTGGAGTACCAGGTAGTTATCTGATGAAAGGAGACAGTGAAATGAGATGAAAAGGGGAAAATAATTTGGGATTAAACGTTATTGTTTTGTTTTTTGCACAACAACCATTCCGTGTAAGTATCATGTGAGTCACGTATGCTGTATGTCACAAGCCAGGGTATAGATGATTGCTTTATGTGATCAGGTAAAGCAATCAGCTTCACTATTTTCTCAGTTTTTGATGTATATCCTGCCTTGTGACTTGTGGGACATACAGCATGTGTGACTCAAGTGGCACTTACACGGACAAGTGTTTATGCTCACATTTAAACCAACCAAAGATATGTACATAATATGCTTGTTCAAAATTTGGGATTCATACGTTGCAAAGTTTTTGAAACATAAATCACAAATCATTCAAATTAAACCATCGTTCAAATTGTATTTTGTAACGCTGGTCTAGGTTCCAGACACTGGATGTGGCTTTCACCTACTAATTTTGAATTTGGTACAGTCCAACCATAGCAAAGATTACTTGGCAATTGTCCAACTGCCTTGGTGCAAGTTTTTGACATTGCAAGTTTTGATCAGCAGTATCCAGTTTTCACTAGATGATACATGAGTCACGTCTGGCAGTCAGACTAGTTTAATGGCTGTGTAAAATGCTATGTAAAATTTGAATTCAGCAAGCAACGTTTTGCAACATTTCGCAACGTAACCTCGTTACATTGTTTGAATTTTATCTATATTTATTTTCACAAAACCGTTTTTTCAGACCCAAGGCTTTCGTGAATGCTGAATATTATATTATGTGAATATATTATATTATGTGAATCTTTGAATTATCGATAATTTTAGCTTGTTTGGTTTATAAGTTTATTTTGTGGAGTGCAAATCATGGACACAGTCTTTAGAGGCAGTGTTGTATGCTTTTAGATAACCCTTTGTTAGTTATCTCATAATCTCAGGGCATTTACTAACACACAGTAAATTCTGACAACTCTAATAGCAGATATACGGAAAGGTAGCTTCAACTCACTACCTACTTGATGGACTTACATGCAAGAACTAACAAAGATTGAGTGTTAAAAGGAGCAAAAGGGAAAACTGGGTGATGAAACTTAAGACTGGACAAGAAAGGTTATAGTTTAAACAATCTGTAAATCCACATTTTCAGCAACTTTTTAACATGACATTTTCTTTTGCTTTTTTTTTCAAGCGAATATTAACTTAAATTAAAACATACACAATTCTTAGCATCTTAAATTTATTGTAGCTTGCCATTTATAATATCATACTCAAGAGTAATAAGATACTAGTTCAGATCAAATACTCTGTACGACTGATTCAATATTATAAGATGTATGAACTTTTATTTTCCCCAGGATTTGAATTTCAATTTAATGTACAATAATAGTAGCCATGATTTAGAACCCCAAGTTATTTTAGAAAGTAAGAATTTACGTGTATTTTCTTATTTTTTTTTACTATTTCTACTGGATTTTATATAAAACATGATATTCTAATCTATATCCGTCATTGTAAGTTTGTTGATGCCTGGTTGGTCAATTGCGTATCACGTGATTAATGATATTCCAACTAGATCCATATAATGCCGTCAAAACCCAAATAGTCGATTCACGGCTTGTAACAAAAGTCAGAAAATAACACCCCACGTTAAAAAAACGTCGCAATTGTGTCTTAATAAACTTGTTAAAAATGTTTCAGTGCTCTGTTTGCCATTTTGCATGCTCACTGAGTCTAGTAAACCTTGCCCAAACATGTTTTGTAAAGGAAGACAAATTTTGTGGGGAAGTATATGCAGTTTTAATGTACCGTCCGCTATTTTTTTCCATGCGCGTGAAAGACATTATAGCGTGCTACACCAGTATGGAGGTCTAGCAAAGTTTCAGACTAACACTGGGTTAGATTCGTCAAGTTTGAGTTTTGATTGAAATTAAAATACGAATGTGGATTAAATTATAGTATTTTATAGGTTTATGAAATTGGTACTCGACCAACTAGAGTATGGTTTATGGAATTGTATCCCTATCCGCACTGCAAATAAAAATATCGCACAGCTGTGTGCCGTGCAACACACACGCACTCGTAGGGGTACCGTAAGTAAATTTTCTTTTCCCTTTTTTTACTTTGTGAAGTTTCCCTGTTAATTCGATGACGGATATAAAACAAATATCTACTGATACGAGAGTCTTTGTTTGAAACTATGACGCCCTCGGTTACGTTGACTGTTAATTATTTTACAGTAGTACAGTCCACGTAACCTCGGGCTCATCATAGTTTCAACCAGAGACTCTCGTATCAGTACATATTTGTAGAAAAGACAATTATTGAATTGAACTGAATTGAATTGTTTGCTTAGAAAAAAAAAATGCTCAAGTCTGTATAATGGAGCCTCTTACTTGTGTTGGTCTTGACCCTCATCTCTCTGGCCAGGGCCAAGTCAAAATGGACTGTGTTACCGGTACACACCTGGATGACTCGACGGGCACTCTCAGCTGAAAACACCCTGGTGGGCCACCTCGGGGGCACTGGAAGGTAAACAAACAGGGTTTGATATAAAAATTAAGATAAAAGACTACACACGGTATGCAGGTTGTAGTTCTGGTATAATGTCTGGATACCATATTGATACATTTAACAAAAAGACATTTTTATATTATTTTTTTCTATTGTAACATAATAAAAACAAATCAATATGGTACAGGGCAGCTTTTCCTTGATTGTGATATAACCACATCCAATATTCATAAATTTACATTTACAGTTATTGCACTCTTCTCTTGTGTTTTTGCAACATATAGATTTTAAATACAATAATAATTGGTAAGCACACCCAAAATTCCATTTATGTTTTCCAATCTAAATTTACACAATCTATACAATGTATTTACCTGTAGGATGTGTTTCGACTTTGTCGGGAGCTTTGAATTTGGCGTCATCATCATCTATCTCTTTCTCATCATCCCTGTCGGTCCGTTGTGCATTGTTGGGTGGGGTACCTGACTCTGAAATATCAAAGACAGAATGGAAATGATGTGAACATGTCAGTATAACTTTGTGACAGGTAATCATGGAGATGACTGAAAAATACTTCCAACTCTGGTTAGAAATACTATGTTTTAACAACAAACACATGACACATATTCCAATCTCAGATAATTATCTCTTTAGGCAAACCAGTGGAGCCTGATTATCAATCTTATATATTTTTCACATTTTTCACTAAGACACCCTCCAGTTATCACAAAATATATGGATGCCTGATTTTCACTTTGCAAAGGAGAATTTTGCATTATGAATACCAGATTATCAATCCTAAATAACTTTTACAGGGTTGTCAGCATTTCATGGAAACAAAATTAACTCATTTTTCATTAATGGCAGTTAAAATTCCAGGATCATTTCTTGCATCAGCTTTTTCTTTCTTACCTCGTGACCCACTAGGTACCATGGACATGAGGCAAGAAAGTCAAACCACTGGATAAACAAATTTCCCTGATTTAACCCTTTGGAGAAGATTTGATTTCACTATAACACAGATTTTCCATAGACTCCAACACGAATAACTCGTACTTAGTCTCCAACGGGTTAAGGGACTTTTCTCAAATACCCATATTCCCCAATTTCCCTTAATGGAAAGAGAGAATATCATTTTTCAAGTTTTCCCCGATTTCCAGGTAGGCTGAAAACCCTTCCGTTACACCAGGGAAACGTGCCTCCTCTCCTCCTGCCATGTCCCACTTTATCATGACACATGCCCCCTCTCCTCCTACCCCCTCCCCAAGTTATGACAGACCTGTGGATGCCGACAGGACTGTCTTACACAGTGTGAGCCACCCAGCCAAGTTATCCACCACCAGATTGTGAAACACACCCCCTCCTCCTACCCCACTCCTGCCCCACTCCTCCCCCTGCACCACTCCTGCCCCACTCCTCCCCCTCCCCCTCCCACCCCCTCCTTCAGTTATCATAACAGACCTGTGGACGCCGACAGGACCGTCTTGCAGAGCGTCAGCCACCCGGCCAGGTTATCCACCACCAGTTCATGCATCATACTGATGAGAGTGTCATGGATGTTGGACCGCATCTTTTCATCCGTCTCGTTGTTCAGCATGCTGAAGAGGAGGCCTTCCAGACCCATTTCTGTCAACATAGCAGAAGGAGAATACACTAATATTTCTGTGGTAAATTGAGCCCCCAAAAATCGACTTCAAACTTTGTCTTTCCAGCTCTGCATTAATATTTTTTTTTAATTCAATGAATGTATACATGTATTTTTTATTTTCACCTTTTCCTCAAATTTCCACAAACGCATTTTTCAATTTACTGCACTTATTCAAGAGGTTTGATATAAATTTTTCTTTTACAAACATGATGATACAAATTTTAAAAGTGACCCATTTTTTATCCATTTCTCTGGGAAGATATAGAAGATGTTTATAACCTGGTAGGAATGACATTAATAGTCAAAAAAGAGTATCTATCACTTCACAATTCTGTAACTTGCATTGAAAATACTGTTTCACTACAAAAAAAAAGAGAACATTAAATTTTCAGAGTCATGGCACTGACAAATATTCCAAATATATATATTTTTTTATCAACTGGAATGTGAAACTGCTGTGACATCATGGTCATATCCAGATACTTTTTGGCAATGTCAATATTGAAATATGATATCCCCCAAAGAGCAAAATGTAGTGTTTCATACTTTCAAGCCGATTTTCTCTAATTTAACTCCACTTTTGGATTATTAAACCTTCAGAGCATTGCACTGGTATTTCTGGAACTCAGACAACCGAGAAATCAACATCCCAGCTCGGGACATTGCATGCCAATGATTACTACCCCTGCCCCATCAGGATCTTGATGGATTGCCAAACTACATTGTTACCATGGCAATGCAGTTTCCAACACAGAAAGTGTCTTGCTCATCTTCACCCAACAACCAATACTGCCCTACTTTGGTATAAGGAAGCAAGTGATAAATTACTCAAATTTGACTTATTGGTGTTTTTGAAACAAACTTAGCATACTGCTTGTTCCCGCAAAATTTGGAGATGAAATAATCATTCTGTTGAAAGATATTCAAGTCAGAATGCCGTGAATTTACATTGATGCCAATGTAAATGACAGACACAATTGCTCATTTCTGAGAAATAACACTTTTGTTTACTTGCTTCCTTTTGCCAAAGTAGGGCAGTATATGTGTGCCAGATGTCATGAGCATTGTTCAAAAACTGAGGAGGTGCCCAACCGTATATGTGACCGCCCAGCTCCAAACCAACAAAAAGTCACAGATTATGATTCTCTGTTATAGACCAAAATGTGTCATTTGGGTTGACCAACTCAAATTTTTAAAGTTTGTCTTATCTAAAAGAGTAACCTTTTTTCTTCCTACTGTCAAAATTTGGTGGCTTAAAACGAAACTGAAAGCGAGATATTGGCAGTTTTTCTGGACCACATGTTTTCGGACATCTGAGTGAATGTAATCTTTAAATCCTCTTTTCTCCCTTTTCTCTGAAACTGCAACTCCTAACTTTCTCTTATTTCAATCATGTTTTGAATAGGTTAGGATGGTCCAAGTTTAACAAGTTATATATCATTTTAAAGCTAAGAGTTTACTCTTTAAAATTATGAAGAAAAATGAAAATTAATTTTGGCCTACTTTTTGTGGGTTTTGAGCTGGGCGGTCACATATGCTGATTCCTATACGTATTTGATAGGCGTATTACCATCCTACCTGTAATTATTATTGCATTGGATTTAGCTCCTGCCAAGGCCGTACTGGGTTGTTCCTTGCTGGCCAGCTGCATGGCGTAGTCACACACCTCCCTGGCCTCTCGCTGGGACAGCTGACGTAGACAGGCCACTGCTGCCCTCCTCAGCAGCAGGTGGGGGCTGGCAAGCACCGTCTGAAAGGTAGCAAATTCAGAAGCATATTCAGGAAAGTCTATTCACTTATGTAATATTACCCAAAATTACTTTGTCAATGCTAACTTTAGATCTTATCCTCACAACAAATCCACTTTAATCCTCTGGTGTGATAAGGCATTTTGTGTGTTGTAAACATATCAAAAACAATATGGTACAGGATGGCTTTGTGTGTAGTACACGTAAAATTAATATACACAGAGGCATCACTGTACTTCTTCATGTTTGTGTGACTGTATTTTCATATAATCTAAACAGAAGGAGTGCAAAGTGTTTGCACCATGTAGCATACAAATTTGTTGAATGCAACTTGATATGTTGTATGATTGCTGGGACAATACTTTTAACATTATTTGCAAGTAATTTTCGAGAATGTCTGTCTTTGTGTACGTGCCAGTTCAAAGTGTACTACATTTTGTATAGAGCACATATCTGACAATTTCATCTCGGCCTGTAATTAAGCATGAACAGCTTTCAAAACTTTTAATGCAATTATTTTAATCTTTGAAATGCATTTTCATAGCACACAAAATGTTCACAACTTTGTCTTGGGTAACTGACTGTGTATGCATTGTAACAGTTGTTGTTTTAGTACAGCTGTTGTCAATGTTTGCAACAAGATTAAGTTACAAAAACGAAACCGAATTATAATTTATGGGATGTTTGTTTAATGATCTCAAGTGGATTTGTAAGCTAGTGACAGTTCTATCAATTCAGGATTTTTTTTTCACTGTTTACTCAAATCTGACAATCTGAAACACATACAACAAACATAAATGGTTCAGTACTCACGCAAAGATCAGGAACAAGAGTTGAGAGATTGACATGTCGTGGGGCAAACATGTGGAGCTGCTGTAGGCATGCAATGGCCTCTGCCCCTACCACAGAGTCATGGTGATCCTGCATGATGGCACAGGCAACGAGGCAGGAGGTCCTGGCTGTTGCAATGTTACCACGGTTACCTGGACAGTGACAGAATATTTTCCAAGTTGTAGTTTAATTGGGCAAGTTTGTGTTTGTTTCTCTGAAGCATATCTATGAAAAGGTGACGGGTTAAATATCTTATGACGTATCTGCAAGCAGAATGTGTCATAGTCTTAATATACAAAGGTAATTTTTTTCATATCATTTACTATTACTCTGTATTATATTGCTGTCATTATAATTATCTTAACCATTATCTTCATTTTGTTTAATAAATTTCTAATTGTCATAAAAGCAAAACTTATTTATACTGAACTGGTAAAACTTATTTATTTTGAACTAATTTAAAAATTGGCATTTCTACTTTGATGAGATTTATATTGCAATTGATGTGACCAAATATAATGTCAAATATGCAATTCAGCTTTGATAATTTTATTTATAGCTAGATTCTCCTTCCAAATAGTGGAAAAAGTCATTTAGCAAGTGAAAATCTCTCTCACTCTCTCTCTCTCAAAATGGACACGTACCTTGAAGCTCTGGCCCCAGAGTTGTGATAAGTGCTGCCAGACACCGTCCCAGACACTGGTGAACTTCGACTGTAGAGGGCGGTACACTCAAAAGTAACGTCAGCACCAGAGACAAGGTGGGTTCCACGTACGAACGGAACATGGGGCCTCCAGAATCTGCTATCAGGGCAAGGGCATGTAATGCCCACATCTGAAATAATAATACAACAACAGACAGATTAAACAGATATACATTTCACTACCTGTAATCAATGAGTAACTGAAAATCCAGTTTAAAAGTAAGATAATGTAATAAACACAAAAATAGTTACTGTATACACATTATATTTCACGTACATATATTTTCACAATTTTGCTTCAAGGTTAGGAACTTATGAGAGTTTAGTTTCTTGATTTCATGGCATTTTCATTTGCTTTGAACAGGCATATCCTATTTTTGTGGTTGCTTAGTCACAATTTTCATGAAATTACACCACCGTAAAATATTAAGCATACACCATATGCAGTATTCAGTTTGGTGTTAGGTTATTACACAAGCTGATAACTAAAGAACAAATTAAAGCAAGATTCACATTTGCTTTAATTACACTGAAAAGAATTATATCACTGTAGCTACAGATACATCCTTCATTTACATGTCAGAGTTTTCATCAACTATTACCTATTCAATATCACATATTAGGGAATTGACAATGATTGGCAAGCACTAAAAAACACATCTTTCTTGAAATTAATTTTGCAAGTAAACAGTACTTACTTTTCAAACTTTCAAAATCAACTGTTAGTAGCATGAATTAAAAGTAAACTTTGCAATATAATTCTTTAGGTTTCGTAGTGCATGAATCAATTCTCCCTATCGCATATAGCTCTCCGAATCTGAACGCATGTGGCGCTCTAATTTTTTTACCATAAATTCTTGGGAAATAAACTTCCGGTTTACGTACGCGCGATACTCATCGAATGCTTAAATACTCGTGGATCGTGTAAAAATCTTTCTTATAATCTCATAAATATCTTTTCCAAGTCCTTCGTCCATGTAACAACCCTTTCATTTAGGTCATGAACGGAGCCATCGACTCCTCACACACCGGCATTCGCATTCCGACTCGGCGTGCGTGGTCACATTCTTTCCTCTCTCACGAGGTATACATTCGCGGCTTTCCTGGCGAAAGTTTTGAGTTCATTCCCTTGTTTACCTGTCGTAGGAACATTTCTTTCGAGAAAGTTGTGCCACAGATATTCTCCAAAATTGTTCATCAGGTCAATCCATGTTTGATTGGGTATGAGGTATTAATATTACAAATTTGACAAGGTTCAAAATGATGTGTTTTGTGCGTTTGACTGTACGATTAACCTGAACCGGAAGTATGCATCCCAAGAGCGATCGATCAGATATTGGTATCGCGAGGTGATATCGCTTGGTATCGGCTATATGCGATAGGGAGAATTGCTTCCAATGAAATTGACCCAAGAAAAAGAAATAATACTAAGGCATAAACAAACAGACAAACAAATACTAGTGATGCCAAGTGTTATTTTTTTTCAGTATTAAGTACTTTTTCAGTTGCAAATACTTGTGATTCTGAGCAAAATGCCTCAAAATACTTTTTTCTGCAGGATCACTTTGTGCACACTCCTATAGAAAATACATAAAAATATTTCTTTTCCAAGCCAAAAAATACTCTTTTTTTTCAGACTCCAAAATACTTCTTTTCATTTGTTAGCGGTTGGCATCTCTAAAATACACAAATTGTGACTGCACATAAAAAGTATCTGTGTATAATGCTGAAATAAATGATGGCCTGGGCAGGAGTAAAACAATTATGAATAGACTGTCATCTTGGACTTGACATATAAATCTCAAGATAGCGAGTATACCTGGAGAATCGGTAGTACTACTACACTTTTTAGATAATTTCTGAACAGGATATCCATGGGTTAAAATTTATTCTGGTGCGCATCTTTCAAATGTGAACCTTCTACCTACCTGTACTTCTGGTGATGTTGTGTCTTGTGCCAAGGCTAGCAGGATACTGACACTGGTGTTGAGATGCTGCCCCGCCCCCATCCCACCCACATACCGGTGGAGACACCCCAGGGCCAGGGAGTTACCCGTCCTCGATACAACATCTCGAGCTGTCTTTAATCTGTAAGAAAACAAGAGGATTTTGTAAAATAGAAATGATGGATAAAGCATTTGGAAGATTAAGTGAGAAATGAGAATTCAACTCATGAAATGTCATAATTACCTCAGACAAGTGGATCCATTTGTTTGTTTTACATAAAATGACATACTAGTAAATTTTGGTGACATGTGTATACCACCTGCCATGTGATAACTATCACCTACCCCACACCCTTCCTAGAAATGCAATAATGGTTAACATGTGTTATGCTGCTTAACATAAACTCCATGTTGATGGAAATATTTTTGCTTTATGCTGGTAAAACTGGGAGTAGGAAAATATATGGAGTTGATTTGTAAATTTTCAAAGTTTTTCATGTTTTTTGTAATTCATTTAAAACAAAATAGACACCTAAATAACAAGTACATGCATATTTTTATTTTTACATTTCCTGACACCTTTACAACCTAACTCAGTTCATTGTTAGAATCAAGTATATGATCATATGATAAAAACCTTACACTCAATTGTGAGTCAATCTCTGTCTCACATCCTAGGCACAACTCTAACACCTCGTACCACAACGTCACCAACATGTGGTCCTCACCTGTCAAAGCACATCTGAGCTGTCTGAGCAATGAAGGTATTATCCCCTCCCACCTGGGCCATCCTGCCCAGGGCTTCACCAG
>JZLH01S0062949.1:4329-15564 GCA_001188425.1 Eucidaris tribuloides | reverse complement strand
CATACTGCGATAACAAAGAATTGGTTTAATTTTGATCAGCCATTGTAAATGAGCCCACCGCATGAACGTTATTATTTTAGCCAGTTAGAAGTTCAAGGTTCAAAATCACAAGCCTTATGTACTATCTTTAACTTTACCAAATTAAACTCAAAAACGCATATTGATTGATATAGTAACTTTGGTTAAATGTGCTACTATTGAGTCACTGATAATAAAAAAATAATCACAGCTTCAAGTCACGGCCTCAAAATTGCTGATTTTTAGCTCGTTACAATGATTGCTGAGAAATTAGCTTATCAGATTGTTTAACTTGTCAAGCAGTATATGAGAACAATTACTCTAATTTTGAGTTGAATTAGAACGTCAGAGTCACACGCACGCTTTTTTACAATTTTCTTGATTAATCTCATTTCATTTAATTCTTTAGAATTAATGATCAGATTGGTATATAACAATGCGGCTTCGATTTCTGCCAGATTGTGTGGGAGTCGTTTGCAGAGTACCATCGATTGTGCTAAGTCAAACTACTGTAGTTTCTTCTTACAACACTTTCTTTTACTACTTGATCACAACATTTAAAATTATTGTTGAATATAACGCTTTCCCACTTTTGTGCGCGAATTTAATAATAAACATTTCTGCCTACGTGAAAAGTCATATTTTTATGCATTTTTCGTTGTAAATACTAAAAGAAGTTGGTTATGGCGTCTGATATTATTCTTTTTGGATTTAACGGAATGCAAAACATATATTTTGGCACAAAAATCATCAAAATTGGCCAAGGGGGTGCATTTTTATGATGGAAATACTAATTCTGGCGGCCATTTTGAATAATTACGAAAAAAATGGCCGCCATTGTGGAATTTTGCGTGGCCCACGTACTTTTCGTAATAGTTGGCCCAAAATGACTCTACATACCAATTTTCATGCTTTTATCACAATTTGAACGATTTTTCAGTTATCTGCTCCACTATAAGCGGTGATGAACAAGAAATACTATTTGCTGGTTGGCGAAACATCCAGTATGTTAAAATCCAGTTGGCACGGAAAACTAGTAAAATCCATCATAGGATTATTAATAAATTATAATTCTCTATATCTATGCCGATAGCAGATGTTATTTATCAACATCCTGAACCTTTTACTAAGTTGCAAATTTCCGCGACGACTCAAAACGAAAACGGCATATCATTGATTTATCTGTTTCTAATTGTGTCACTCTCTTTTCTTTCATTTTTTTGTGTGGTTAAACTAGCTCTGTTCTGATGAATGGAATTCTGATTTTATTCCATATGTAAGAAAGACGTTTAACAATGGGACTGCAAAATCATGAAAGATAACAGACGTTTTAAATATCGTGCCTTTTAACATGCACGATGAGATTTCAAATATAACCAAATCGGCAAATTTCGCCAGAGAAGCGCAATCATTTGAGTGTCTCCCTCAACGTTCTTTTGTAGAAAATTATCGATATGAAGAACAGTTCAGATACCCAACAGTACGCTCTTCTCAGTTCGTCTGTGACCAATCGTATTTTCCATGGTATCTTTCACAAAGGTTTGTGGAAATAGGCCCTGCAAAAGAAAAAGACAAGGCATTAAAAAGTGTGTGAAATACTATCGTGAGGTCAGTAAGAAGGAGCATGGAAAAAGAGATGGGACTCTATAAAGGCCCAACCTTTGGAGCGAAAAATAAGTATTTCCATTTAAATGCAAAATAACGGTTAACCAATTACAAGTGTATTGTGTCGGTTTTACTAGTTTTGTCAGACGGGTAACGGGGTACGCAAGAGTTACGAGAGATGATTAAGATAAATTTTACACCTAAAATCGTTACCACTTCGTCTTTTGGTGAAAACTGTTTATACCAATTTTACTATAAAAATGAACAAAACATTGTCATAACTTGATAGCTAACAAGCATGGACATGTGTGTGACTTTTTTTAGGGTAACAATTTATAGTTTGTCACTGGAAAATATGCAAACTTAAAAAGTTCATATCTTCGGTGATGATTTCATGGTAATACTTAAAATATTATTATAATATGATCGTCTTTATATTACGTCTAAACTTATGTTTACATTGTTCGGGATTTAAACAAAACAGCTAGTTGTCATAAAAAGAAGATCTTCTGTCTATCCAAGCAATACGAAAGGACTTAATATCGATCCTCGACCACATATGAAAGAAAATAATGTTATAAGCACAGGTGACATATTTTATTGTGGAAGTTTGTACGATTAATTGCCATAACGTGTTTGCCATAACAAATTAAACAGGTGTGAAGATGACGATACTCAATACCTAATCGTCACCCGGCCAATATGTGCCCTTCCCACATTCAGTGACTTTATGGAATAGATGCCCTCCCACAGTCAGGAAAATTAAAGGGAGAAGGCGCCAGCAACTAACAGGCATAAGTTAAGAAAATATTTGAGTTCTTGCCGACCAATCAGATACACGTGCACCGCAGGGAGCTGACCATGCGTGACCAATGCATGCCACGCGACGTGGGTTAGCCGCACCGTGGTAATGTATGCACTGTTTGAATTGATAAGCTCCTCCCCCTATAGCTGTTTCTGCAAGTTTTGTCTTAGGTTAAAACTTACAAAGACGTAAAATAAACACAAATTAACTAATTTATAGGGCCTTGATGAGGGTGAGTATCACACAGTACCCCTTATTAAGGCTGTTTTTGTCACCATGTACCATAATTCTCACAATACACACAATGTCATTTTTATTCTTAACTTATGCCTGTTAGTTGCTGGCGCCTCCTGCCTTTAAGGAAAAGGGTGCACCCTTCCAACGGTAGGAAGATTGTGATTGTTTTATTCTCTTATTCTGAGGAAAAAAAGAACTCTTTGAAAATAATGTTTTCATTCTGCAAATATTGGATTGAATTGAACTGTGAAATGTCGTATGGACACTATTTAAAACTAGAGCAATTCAGCTGCGCGCAGCCGATGGGGTATGCCTCCGCACCCCCGTCCAATTCCAAACTTTGGATGTTCGGGGCATCGTGACCTGTGACCGTTCAATCTGAAATCTCATCTATGCCCCATAATACATACCAAATACAATACCCAAATTACTTCAATATCCGATAAGCCGTTCTCAAATTATCGTAGTATAGATATTAAGTATAAGGCCTCGTGACCTTCGACCCTTAAATCCCGAATATGATCACTTCATTGGTGCCTTATAACACTTACTTCACCCAAGTTACATCAATATCCGATAAGCCGTTCTCATGTTATCGTGGTAAAGACACTAAGTATGAAGCCTTGTGACCTTCGACCTTTCACCTTTTAACCCTGAAATCTGATTGTTTCATTGGTACCTTATAATACATATTTTACCCACGTAACATCAAAATCTGACCAGCCATTCTTAAGTTAACATGGTAATGAGCCCGAATCAGACGTCTATCAGGCCTCGTGACCTTTGACCTTTGAACTCCAAAATCTATTCAGTTCATTAGTGCCGCATAATACATACTTCACCCAAGTTACATCAAAATCCATCATGCCTTTCTTAAAGGGAGAAGGCGCCAGCAACTAACAGGCCTAAGTTAAGAAATAAAGAGGCATTGAGAATATTGTGAGAATTATGGTATATGGTGATAAAGACAGCCTAAATAAGGGCTACTGTGTGACACTCACACTCAGCAAGGCCCTATAAATTAGTTAATTTGTGTTTATTTTATGTCTTTGCAAGCCTTATCTTAAGATAAAACTTGCAGAAACAGTCATAAGGGGGAGGAGCTTATCGATTCAAACAGTACATACATTACTACTGCGTGACTAACACACGTCGGGTGGCATGCATCGGTCATGCTTGGTCAGTTTCAGCAATGTGTACGTGCAATCTGATTGGTTGGCAAGAACTCAAATGTTTTCTTAACTTATGCCTGTTATTTGCCGGCGCCTTCTCCCTTTAAGTTATCGTGGTAACGAGCCGAAATCAGACATGTTTCAGGCCCTGTGACCTTTGACCTTTCAACCCCCAAATCTAATCAGTTCATTGTTGCGTCATAATACATACTTCACCCAAGTTATATCAAAATCCAACTGGCCATTCACAAATTATCGCGGTAACGAGCGCAAGTCTAGGCCCGGTGACCTTTGAAATTTCAACCCCAAAATCAAATCAGTTCATTTTTGCTTCATAATACATATTTCAGCCAAGTTACATCAAAATCCGACTGGCTGTTCACAAGTAATCGCGGTAACGAGCCCAAATCAGACATATTTCAGGCCTGGTGACATTTGAAATTTGACCTTTCAGCTCCAAAATCTCATCAGTTCATTGTTGCCCCATAGTACATACTTGGTCCTAGTTACACCAAAATCCGATCAGCAGTTAAAAACAGGAACTACAAGTATCAATAAACAATGTTCCAGGTTACAATTCCATCTCGTTTTAAAGGGCAAGGGCAATTTTGTTTTCAATTGCGTATAGAATTTTATCGCCGTTTGATATCGAAAAGTGGTCAAATGTACCCCAAAAGTACCCAGACGCCATTATTACCTAGGGAAAATTATATTGACGTGTTGACGGAACTTTCACCTTCCGTTAATGGCCCCTGTTTCCCCCCAGTTTGGTTACACCACTAAGTGGTTAAAATTTACAGCGCGTCCCGGAAATAATGCCACTCTCATAGACAACAGAATAATTACCAAAATCAAGTTTTATACTTAATTAAGTTTAATTTATATATTTCAAAACCTTGTTCAATTGTGTAATTCCTGTGAAAATTTCAAAGGTCACGTTTTATGGTTTTGAATACACAGGCTCTTATGTAACAGCGGTGCTTTCTAGCCCATTCCAAGTTGGATGAAAAGAAAAGCACATCACAGACATAATACCTTATTCCATGCTTCACTTAAATGTAAATGACATGATTGGGGGTAGTCCTCAACTTGGGCTGAAACGACTCTAGAATCAAGTAAACTATGCCAGGATTATCCTGTGAAAATCTTGTAGTCAAACGTTGACTCATTCTAGAATAACTAATGTCTATTGTCCCTCGTGGCTGGCAAACTGCTGTGTGGCTATCTATGGGTCTTATTTTTATCGTACCCGGATAAAAATAAAATACTAGTATATTCATGCTCGATTCTCCTTAAGTAAACATATTACAGACAAATCCTTCCAGCTGTCCAGCTAGTGTATAGTTGGTATACATTTCAACTCATTTGGTTCTTGAGGCATTTTCAAGTGTTCCCAATCATGTATCTCAACGACTGTTCATTTACTTTTTTTAAATGAAAACTGATCAAAGTTTTGTTCCACTGGTGGTGTTTGCTTTCACAAAGTGTGTTCCACTAATGGTTTGCCCTTCCATGTCCGCTTGTAAATGATTTTTTTTTCTTTTGTTCTCCGGCCCGCCCTTCCACCTGATGTACATTCAGGTTGATGCATTGGAATGGGCTGAAAAGCGCTGCTGTTACATAATAGACAGTGCATTCAAAACCAATGAAGCGAGACCAATGAAATGTTCACAAAAGTTAGAAAGTAAAATGGGGTTTGTGAATCTGAACAATAAATATAGAACGATACTTGATTTTGGATTTAATTTAGCAGTCTTACTATCAGAAGGAATTTTTTGGGGGAAAACCTAAAATTCAAGAAGAAAATTGTGGAGCTTTGGCAGTATAAATCATGAAATATAGGTCTTTTGAACATTTTCGCTGCTATTCGTTTTAGCCCTCCCCAATATTTTACCTGCATGGCGCTACCTCTGCACTGCGTTTATCATGCATGCGAAAGGCCACTATTGAAAGTTTCAACAAATTCCCCCCCCCCCCTGCCTTTCAGTACATGCCGGTGGAAAATGGGTACTAAAAAATATGCATTACCACAGATACTTCATTAAGTCCAATTCTATAGGGTCCGTCTGCCATTATCCTGTAGTCACACGCTGTTGCTATGAGACAGCCTCCGGCTGCTGAATAGCCCTGAAACAAAATCAACAAGTCGAGTAGGGTCGTCAGGTTTTCTGATACTCAAAACGCCAAATTACATGCCAAATTCAGTGGAAAAACGCCAATAAACATAAACAAGATTTTATGTAGCGCAGCTATATTTGTATACAGGGTGGCCCAGAAAGAATGCTACGAGTATGATCGCTAATTTCTTCACCATTATCGGCAAAATGTCATTAATTTTAATTTCGTTGGTGAGAAAATTCTTTTTCCAATAAAATGATACCAAGATTATTGATTTTGAGTCAGGCGTTTTGATTCTAGGGCCATTTTTCGGAGGCAATGCAATTTCCCAAATTTGCCAATTTTTCAACAGCGGCGGTCATTGGAACGCCGAGATATTCTGGCGTCTCACTTGCCATACCAGACAAACTGCAATGACAAAGGGCTGGAATGCCCTCGCTTTCATAAGGAAGACGATGCGAGCTACATTTCCATTGTCATCGCGGTTTGTCTGGTATGGCATGCTGAGACGCCAGAATATCTCGGTGTTCCGATGACCGCCACTGTTGACAAATAGGCAAATTTGGGAAATTGCATTGCCTCCGAAAAATGGCCCTAGAATCAAAACGCCTTACTCAAAATCAATAATCTGGGTATCATTTTATTGGAAAAAGAATGTTCTAACCAGCGAAATAAAAAATAATTACATTTTGCCGATAATGGTGAAGAAATTAGAGATCATACTCGTAGCATTCTTTCTGGGCCACCCTGTATATTCAGCTGCGATGTACAGTGCGGGTGTCTTGTTTGGCTGGAACACATTACACATCACTAATAAATAAATTAATAAATAAATAAATAAATTAATTAATTAATTAATTAATAAATGAATGAATGAATAAAAATAATAAATAAATAAATAAATAAATAAGCCAAAATAGGCGATATGCCCAGAAAAAAATGGTAAGCAAATTCTAATATGGAATTTGAAAAAAAAAATCAATTACTATATTAATTTTCCAACTCATGTCAAAGGTCACACCTTGGAACTTATCATAACTAGGGCCTCAGATGACATTGTTTTGCAAACCACGAGCACAAGTTATCTTCCATCGGACCATGCTGCGATGATGTGCAAATTGGCTATCGGTAAACCAGGTCCAGTAAAGAGGACTACCCACTACAGGAAAATTCAGAACATAGACCTAGCTGTTTTTCGCCAGGATATTCTCCAATCGGAACTATGCACTGCTCCGTCTGACATGATTGATGGTCTTGCTGAACAGTATGGTCGAAGTCTGCTTGATAGTTATGCTCCTGAAATCAGCAGGACCATAACAGCTCGACCGCAGTCACCCTGGTTTAACGAGGAATGTCAGGAGGCTAAACTGTGTTTACGTCGATTGGAGAGACGCTGGAGGAAATCCAAGCTGGAAGTTGACAGACAACTCTTCATTAAAGAGTCAGAGAAACATGATAAAATACTATCTGAAGCTAAAAAGCTCACTTTTGTCAGGATTTTCAGGACTGTGGACCAAGAGATTTTTTTTTTAGCTAAGTGTCAAATCTCTTGGAAAAATCTGAGAAAATGTTGCCTAAAGTCACAAATTTAAATTCAACAATATCAAACCATTTCTGTAATTTCTTCGCAACCAAAAATTGAGAGTATTGTTGAGTCAGTAAATCTTCTATCATAGCCCGAGTGCGGAGTGGAACATGCTATCCATCGTGGTTGACTATAAGTCGGAAAGATTTGTAAGTGTATCTGAATCAGAAATTGAGAAAGTTATCCGGAACGCAAAGTCAACCACCAGTGACCATAATCCAGATTCCACTGGGGTCCTGAAGAAGTGTCTGGTAGAATTGGCCCCAGTTATTACAGATATCACCAATCCATGTTTTTTCTTCTGGTTATTTTCCAAGAGCATTTAAATATGCTCCAGAATCACCTCTTATAAAAGCAACAAATGTTGATCGTGAGGAACTTGAGAGTTATAGACCAGTTGCACACCTGAAGTTTGTAGCCAAAACATTAGAAATGATTATGGTTAATTAGCTTTCAGAACTATCTTACTGTCAATAACATGTTTGCTGAAACCCAGGCAGCATAAAGAGCACACCGCAGCTGTGAAACGGCACTTGTCAGGGTAACTAATGACATTTTACTAGCATTAGACAAAGGGGAAGAAGCGGTATTACTTGACTATTCAGCCGCTTTCTATACTGTTGGACATAATGTATTATTCACTCATTTCTCTGAAAACAGAATTCATGGAAAAGCTCTACTCATACACGAGTCTTCACTCAACCAAGTTTCAGACAAACCAAAACAATCATATGGGTTATTCATTAAAAATTGTTGAACATCCAATACCTTATTCCTAAGACTACGAATATTAACATGGGCAAATTTTATACCTTTTTCATTCGGAAATTCACTTGTTTGGTTTAGAAAATTTTCGTTAATTGACTCATCAGGTTCCTTAGTAGAAATATCATCAAATTGTCCCCTTTGGGTAGTCGGATTTTCAGTATCATTCCAGAATGGTAATTCACGCAACAGACATTTTAAACATGTCCAATTTTCAAAATTTTCAATGGGATTATCATATCTGAATTCAGGAATACTGCCACAATTAATGTGTACCCATTGTTCACAGGTTGTACATGAAAGACCTTTTGATTTTTCTTCATCGGTTTATTGCAACATACACATGGATATCTGATCCCCATTAAAAATCTTTGTTAATTTATAACAAATATTATTACAACTACAATCAAGCTTTTAAGAAAAAAAAAGCATACATTGACATGAAATACTCAAATTGCATTGTGATCGTTCTATGTCTTATTCCTTTTTTATTGTTTTGCCTCCAGTGGCTGGAATAGGAGCGTTTAGTACCTTTTCGTGTTTACGCGTGTCAGAAAGTAGTTTTTGGTTCCTTTTAGTCAGATGACAGGAGGTATGACTATAAGCACAATCAGTTAAAAACGCAACAATATAACAATGAACTATAAATAAATAAGTAAATAAATAAATAAATAAATAAATAAATAAATAAAGATAATAAATAAATGAAAATATATATAAATGAAATATATAAATAGATAAGTAAATAAATAAATAAATGAAATTAGGCGTATGACAGCGATTCGATACTGCAGAAGATGTGGAATTTCTGTGAAACATAAAAAAAATCAGCAATACCCAAGTTATAGAAAATAAGTACACACACACACACACACACACACCATCGATCCTAATTAAGCACTTAGGCGGCGAAAAAAAATGTAGCAAATTTAGACAGGAATGGAGGTTAAATTACATGGAAATATGGAAATATATGACTAATACGTTTGTATTTTACATTTTACATTTTTGCCGACATGATTTGTACCGTTTTAGTTATAAACAGTATTAGTAATATGTTAGTCTGCAACTATTGTTTGTGAAGTATACTGACCAAAGAGGATACCTGTGATAAAACTCTACTAAAAATAAATGTACACAGATACATAAAAAAAACTACCGATAACCTAGGCATGCGACTTTACAGTTATTAATTTCATACCACCATAAACCTCACGAAGCATACAATTAAGTATTCTGTCAGTTGAAAATTTGATTTTTTTTTTTGCATTGAAAATGTGTGTTTTCAGCCTCCATTTTTTATGAAGGAATGCATCATTGGCATTGAGGAGGGTCTGGGAGGGGTTTTCCCTCCAAGGGTGAGAAAATTACCATTGTTACCTTGATAACATATGTTTTCTGCCCCCATTTTTGCTGAAGAAATGCATAATTGGTATTTTGTGTGCAAAGGTTGTAGCGAATGTTATTTTGTGATAAATCGGGGAGTGTGTGGGAGGGGCTTCCCTCCCAGGGTGAGAAAATGTGACATATTTGCCTTGAAAAGGTGAGTTTTTCAGCGGCCATTTTTCATGAAGGAATGCGTAACTGGCATTTCTGTGCAGAGGTTGTTGCGAATGTTGTGTTGTGATAAATTGGTGAGGGGCTGGGAGGGGCTTCCCCTCCCAGGGTGAGAAAATTGACATTTTGGCCTTGGAAAGGTGTGTTTCAGCGCCCATATTTCATGAAGGAATACAATATCTTCTGACTCAGCATAATAGGCAATCAACATAAAAAACAGATATAACTCCTCATAAATGTTCAATTTTTTACTCCCAGGACTGGTGGGGGGATAACTTGAATTGGAGGGGGTGGTTAGGGAGGGATAGGGTTGACAGAAGTATATCAACTAATCTAAACAATCATCACCAACTATGTTCGTTAATTTCGGGGTTGTCTAATTTTCAAGCTTTATGCTTTGTAACTACCCCAATTTCCAATATTATTATGATTAATAACTGTATTACTGGTATATACTTCGATGACAATATTTTATAACCCATGGTATTATTAATGTACAATGTATATATTTGTATGTATTAATGTATATTGCATATTTGTTTGTATTAATGTATTTTGCATATCATTCTGTTTGTATTATACCGTTTTTAATGATATATGGAAATAAAGTCAATTCAATTATTATTATTATTATCATTGACCTCTCTTTTTTTCGTGCAAAAGGTGTGGCAATTGTTGATTGGCGGTAAATTGGGGAGGGTCAGGGAGGGGGTCCCCTTCAGAGGGTGAGAAAATTTGACATTTTTTCCTTGGAAATGTGTGTTTTCAGCGGATTTTTTTGATGAAGAAATGCATAATTGGCATTTTTCTGGAATGGTTGTTGCAAATATTGTTTTGTAATAAATTGGAGAGGGTCTCGGAGGGGTTTCTACTTAGGATGAGTTACAGAATTTAATTATTTGTTATTTATTATGAAAGTGGATTTTTTTATGCGCGAGGGAGCGAAGCGAGCGAGCGCCTAAACATCATGCAGTTTCCAAGCATCAGGAACACTCATCAATCAGGGGATATAAATTTTATTATCTCATAGATTTGTATCGACAAAATGTGATTTCCAGGTTAACAAATAGTCAGGGGGCAAATATACCAATACTATTAGACCCTTTCTATTTTATAGTTCTGGCTTAAATTTCCTCTCCTTTTGGAATCCATACAGAGGTCATATGTTTGACAAACATTGCTTTTCTGAAGCCTTTTTCAATGCCGGTGTGATTACAGCTTCACTGGATACGTTTTTACAGGTTAGTATTCAATAAAAAATTTCCCCTTGTTTTATTTATGCCATACCATAATTTGTCGGTAAAAAAAGACAAAACAAAACAAAAAACGTTTTTAAAGTATATATGTACCGACAAAACTCGGAAAATGCATTA
>JZLH01S0062929.1:48829-61790 GCA_001188425.1 Eucidaris tribuloides | reverse complement strand
AACCATACCAGCTGCATACTGGACAAACCGCAATGACAAAAGGGCTGATATGCCATCGCTTTCATAAGGAAGACGATGCGAGCTATGTCTCCATTGTCATCGCGCTTTGTCCGATATGGATAGCTGAGACGCCAGAATATCTGGCGTTCCGATGAGCGCCGTCGATGAAAAATTGGCAAATTTGGGAAATTGCATTGCCTCAGAAAAATGGCCCTAGAATCAAAACGCCTCACTCAAAATCAATGATCTTGGTATCCTTTTATTGGAAAAAGAATGTTCTAGGCAACGAAATAAAAATTAATGACATTTTGCCGATAATGTTGAAGAAATAAGCGATCATACTCGTAGCATTCTTTCTGGGCCACCCTGTATAATGTGAATGCAAGGCCATTTAGGGCTGTGGAAATGAGCAAAATATATTAATCCATTTCCATATTATAAACCAGTGTGATTTGAATGAACTGGCTTAAAGTGGAATGAAACCCAGACATATTCCTGCATTCAGAGATTACAGAACAATACAAGAAGGAAATTAGTGAAAGTTTGAACAAATTTGGTTGAACGGTTCAAGAGCAATGTTTGTTCAAAGTTTATTTGATCCTTGTTATGGAGGATTGTTAAATTGGCAACTCAAGTGTGGAGAACTCTTCATTGGTTTTGTACACAAATTTTCACTTATTCTCACTTTATATCAAATATGTGTTTTGCTTTTGCTTGTTGTGCAAGTATGTCCTAGCAAAAATGATTCTACATGTTTTTCTAAAAGAATTTAGATACTTTCTCAACTGACACTTCAGAAAACTGCAAATTATTAAACATTTTTGTACAAATCCAGTGAGAAGTTCTCCACACCTTCATCTGAAAAGTGGGTAGAGTTGCCAATTTAAGGATCCTCCGCAACAAGGATTAAATAAACTTTGAACAATCATAACTCTTGAACCGTTCAACCAAATTTTTTCAAACTTTCACTGTTTTCCATCTTGTATTGTTCTGTACTCTCTGAATTCAGTAAGATGTCTGGGCTTCATTCCCCTTTAAATATGACAAAATTGACACCTGCAATCAGCCTGGCTGCTGCATTCTAAACACGTAACTTTATAATAAATTAGCCATCAAGTCGACTCGTGATGAGAGCATTTTAACAAGAGACCATACCTTATTCTGACAAGTATTGCCTATACATTGTGTATCTGAGCATAGTTAATATTATGGGAATATAATGACACGGATAAATGCAATATTCATGGAACTGCTAAAGGTATGAGAATGCCGTGAGCTTGTAATGAACTGGTTTACTAACTGTTAATGAAACCAAATTTGTCCCGCTCATTTCTTGAGGAAGTTTCCGTATACATTTATGTTAATGCAGTCAATTTACAACATTAGTAGAAATCCAACGACAAAAAACACATAAGCGATTCAAAGGATACTTCCCCCCCCCAAAAAAAATGTTTTAAACTGTATGTCGCCCTCTGTATACATGGCTGTCTGATTACGTCTCTCCATTGAGTGTTTACGTGAATACCCCCTCCCCCAAATAAATACATAAATAAAAAATAATGATGAATGAATAAATAAATAAATAAATAATTAAATAAATAAGTACATACATACATAAATGAATAAATAAATAAATAAATAAATAAATAAATAAATAAATAAATAAATAGATAAATAAATAAATAAATAAATAAATAAATAAATAAATGAATGAATGAATAACTAAACAACTAAATAACTAACTAAATAAATAAAAAATAAATAAAAATCATAAACAATTACAATTTTGTCTCCTTGTTTCTCAGGTATATGGCACAAAAGTTTACAAAATTATGCTGTCACTAGTAAAATATGGGTCCATGAATTATTGTTCTGTGAACAACAACTCTAACACAGGAGTCTTTGGGGGAAACTGGAATGGTCGCTCGTTGATTATTTACGTTTTAAAAATCACTTTACTGTTTAATAGCATTTTTGAAAGCTTTATTTTTCGACCTTATATCTTAGATGTGGGCCTATTGCATACAACTGTCTGGTTAATTGTGAAAACTCTGGTTAGCGTGAATTTACCATTCATTTTCCCATAGGTAAAAAACTCTATTTAAAATAACTTTCCATAGTTAAGGATATATGCAATAGGCCTTGGATGAAAAACATTGTAATATGATCCATTTGAAGACAGAGTAAGGGATTTGCACGTCAGAAAACGGTGAAATGAATGAAATCAGCTCAAATCGTTCACAATGGGAAGATTAGTACAAATAAACACCTGTCATAGAACCTTTGGGTAGAATACGTAGTTTGAGTGAAAATCTGGACAATTAAACTTCAAAATTTACAGTGACGTCGGCGTGCACGGGCCGTTCCAAAATTGTCCGATCAGCCGTTAGCCGAAGGTCGCGCGGAGTTTAGCCGTTTAACCAATCAGTGTGCTCCGCTGGTTTCGTGACGGTACACATAACCGCGATTCGCAATTTGAGCAAAATTTAAACTGACGGAAAGAACAACATTCTGGTAACATGTCGTTATCAGTTTTTCTCATAAAACAACCAATTCATGACGTATTGATCTCAAACTTTCAACACACCATTAGTAAGTACTAAACTACCGTTTGGTATTGATTATGAAGGGAAGTAATGGACTTGCAAATCCCTGACACAATCTTTAAGCAGAATTTATTAATTTTATTTAAAAATTCTTACTGTATCACTTAAACGCCAGAACGGAATTTCCTGAAACTTTTATTTGTGTAATTCTTAAAATGTTTTGGATTCACTGCAAAAACATTGATGTTAAACTCAACACCCTCAGTGTTACTCAATATAGATATTACATACTCTGATGTTAAGGGTATGAGTCAAGTTTTGTTGTGCTGTCGGAGGGATACAAAAAGAGATGTTGACAGGCAGACCAATTAGGGCAGAAACATACCGATGACAATTCGCCTTTTATTCCCCTGGGTCACGCTCGAAGGCTCGGACAGGTATGGACCTTGAAACTGTATCGCATCGGTAGTTAACAATGTACAACTATTTTATTTCGTCTCCGGAATCTCGGAGTGTATAATAATAGATGTACATAATTTCAGTTATTTCAGAATTGTGCATCATTTTCCACATTACAGAATTGCATGTAGTTCCTGTTGACAAGATCTGTACGCATTTGGCCGTGTATCAATAATTTTGTGTCTGTAAACCTCAATCAAGTTGATCAGATTTTGAACTTAACATCGTAGATCTTGTGTGTTCATCGTTGTTCTGCTCTTTGTCGTGTTTTGAGGCAAGATTCGGAAGCAAGTGATATTCCTATGACAGTTGTGATTGGCGTAGCTTCATTCTGTGGACCAATATCACCGGAGTCTATTATGTAAGTACATACACAAAGCAAACACGTGAGTGCAAAAATTAACACTCGTGGATTTACTTGGTAAGACATACCTAAATTATGTTAACTGTTATACACACAGAAAAAAAAGTTTTTAACGCTAACAAAGGTGTTGAAAGTTGGAGCTAAGCAATGTACTTGACATTTAATTTAGGAAACTTTTGTGCTATCTGAACTTTTCCGATTTTGCAATGAATTTTACCGCTTAGAGCCATCGCATACCTATCGTCTACTATCCGATTTAGGCAATAAATCGCAGTAGCATTTAATAAGGGTATTTTAAATAAAACTTATTTCGTTTGGGTTCTGAACGATAATATGAATACTTAAAATGGAATTTTGGTTTCCCTGTCAGCCTTGAACCCGGAGTAAGGGCCAACTATTTTCAAATCGTAGACAATCGTAGGATTTCTTTGACGTCACTACGATTCGGAATTGATTTGGCTTTTCTTCCGACTAGAGAGCTCGAAACAGGCCATATTTTCGATGTTACTATCTGTATGACTATTGATAGCTTTAACAAATTGTGATGTCTTGCAATGTTTAAATCAAACTATATTCCACTTTCTTCAGAAAAAATGATCGTAGCCGATCGTGTAGTGTGCGGTGGCCCCTAGGAAGCAAACTTGGTCTCTTCCCTTTCCCTTTTCCCTCTGCGCTTTCCCATGTCGCATATACGTCATTGTCTCCGCCCTTAAATCATGGGCAATTCCATGATTAGTTACAGTTAAAGTTAAAGTATAGTTAAAGTGTAACGCAACGTTACACTTTATGACAAACTTTACTCAACATTTGGCTCTTACATGAATATACTTTGATATTATTTTACTGTTTTGGTACTGTCAGTTCCCTAGACTGGCACCTACGTCACAACATCAAGCAAAATCATGAGACATGATTTAGTGGGTAATAACAAGAACTTTAATTATGGTCAGTTACGTTACATAAAGAGGACATGGAATAAAATGACAAGTCTTTGTCCTCAAAGTTTCGTCAACCTGTTTTCAACTAAAACAAACTGTGGTATTCATGCTATTTGTGATGTCATGACAAGTCATTTGATATATAAGTTATTGATAAAAATCTTTTCATTTTTAACTACAACATCAAAAGCATGGTTAGTTACGTTACGGTTAGTTACATTACATTTTGTACATCCACACAAATTTGCATTTATTCATGTCTTTTTCAGATTTAGTATGCACATGTGGGGCTTTATTACTTTTCACACAATGAGAACAGGCTGTTAGCATGGGAAAAAAAACTGCAGAGTAAATGGAAAATTTTCATGAAACTGAGATTTTGTCACACTAGTCCCACATGTGGTATTTCATGTATGGTTCTGGTTCTCCTAGAGGGTGCTGTTGAAGACATAACATTTAGAGTAGAAATGATGTCCCCCGTTGTTTCTTCATGATTCACACCCATTCAAACCATTAAAATGCAATATGATTTGTGATAGAGCAATTTATATAATTTGTGATTTGTCCAGTAATTCATGGATTTGCCCATATCCATTTATGCGCAGTTGAGGATTCCAAACGGATACAGATTTTCTTGATTGATGCGCTATAAAGAGTCTCGTGTATTATTATTATTAGTAGTAGTAGTAGTAGTAGTAGTAGTAGTAGTAGTAGTAGTAGTAGTAGAGGTAGTAGTAGCAGTAGTCAGTAGTAGTAGTAGTAGTAGTAGTAGTAGTAGTAGTAGTAGTAGTAGTAGTAGTAGTAGTAGTAGTGGTAGTAGTAGTAGTAGTAGTAGTAGTAGTAGCAGTAGTAGTAGTAGTCTTAATGTTATTATTATCATCATTCCTACCATGATTGTGTAGTAAAGAAAAAAATCTCTCTTCTCTTCCACCTCTTTTATGCCTCCCTGAAGGAGAGTATCGTCTGTGCATTTTTACTTGCCTTCTTGAACTACATTCATCTTGTCACTCTATCGTGCATACATTGTTCTATTTTCCTTGGTGTTGATCGGCTGTATGCATAGTATAACTGTATTGTTGCATAATAACGGATTGAAGTTAGAGTAACGATGCACAAATTAATGATCATGTATCTAAATTATTTTGAATTTATCACGGCAGGAGAGAGAGAGAACTGATTTGAATTTCTGAAAATCTTTGGCGATTAATTTAAGGATGTGGGGACTTACTTGGTTCTATGAAAGGAACTATTCGTAAAAGTATTATGTTGTGAACTTGTATTCATATAAGGGGGAGAAGAGAGGAGAAGGATTACAGAAGGATTACAGAAACTGTTACTGGAAGGAATGATAGAGGAATGATAGAAAGGGATAGACAGAGAACAACTTGGTTTGATGACATTAAGAAGTGGCCTGGTCTTGATTATGAACATGATGAGGAGGTTAGAAGAAGGGTCCAAGACATAAGACGATGGAGGTGCATAGCCGCCAACCCCACTCCAAGGGACGGCACTACTAGATCGATTAGTTCATATAATATTGCAGTGTGTGGAGCAAACTCCCAAATGCCCCCCCCCCCCGTGATTTTTTGTTCGCAATACAAATTCTTGTTGTGACTCGAACGGTTTACTTTGGTCAACTTAAGGCTGGTCGCAATTTTACCTGGAATACGCCTGCAATTCATATTACTGCTACAGTATAGTGTAAACAAATTGGATGACAATAATGTTTTCAAAACAGTCATGAGATAGTGATACCGCGTATTAATTTCATGTAAGTAGAAATGCGCCCTCTTTGTTCGTCATAATATAGCGCGTCATTACAATCTCGGCATTGAATTTCGTAACCCAATTCCACTCAACGTATTGACGTTGCACTCTTGTAATATTGTCGCTTGTTACTGTAGTATACTAGTTAAAGGAAGGTTCTGTCCTGTACTTCATTACAGGGAGTATAAAAGGAAAAACGTAGAATCAGTAAATAGTATAGAAGTAGAACTACACATGTGTGTAATAGTTAATAATTTACAATAAGCAAGCACAATGTCATGCTGCATTACGCTTTTTATTTGGGGGGGGGGGCAGCCACAAGAAATCCGTCTCTGCATTATCGTCTTCAGTAGCAGTGTATATTCAGTTCAATCTCTTGGGGGCAACATTGCCTTGTAGTCGAAAACATTGTGTGAAAAGGAAAGTTTAGTGATGGGTGAAACGTTTTCTTAGACAAATACTGATAAAAATTGTTGTATCTCTTAAAGCCCGAGTTTAGTTTTGGCGATTTTTTTTTTTATTTCAAAGCTTTATGCCCAAAGGTCATATCACACCAATAACAGATTTTGAATGTCTTTAGTTTTTTTTAATCAATTAATGAAAAATCTCGGGGGGGGGGGACCCCGAGATTTTCGACTATATTTTACATTATAGCATCCAAAGGGATATTAAGGTCTTAAGGTTATCTGAATTATACCTAAACGGAAAGATCAGAGTCTGATCTTTCTGCTGTAAGTTTTTTAAATCGTGATGTTCACACGCAACGCTATATAGCGACCGAAATTATCGTCACTTTACAAACGGTTACAAACGCGTTTCCTGAAACGAATTCGTTTCAATAAACGCAAGGCACGCATTTACCATGCTGACTTTGCGTTTCGTTGCGTTTGAAAATCGTTTCAAGAAACGCGTTTCAGGAAACACGTTTGGAACGTTACAATACTTTCGGTCACCACTGTAGCCTGCAAAATAACAGGGCATTTTATTTATAATGTATTCAATCAAAAATATGCATATTTTGATTTCAGGACATTATATGTCTGACGATTTTCATAATATAATTAAACGAATAAAACCCTTGACAGAAAACATAAATAAATAAGAGAAAAACCCAACGACCTAAATTCGTCCATAACGAGGTTATAAAGGTACGCGCTTCCAAAGCAAACTAAGGTTATTATGCTGTGCCCTATATTTTATTTAGGTTAAGATCGCAAGTAGCCATGCTCAAATCGAGTGACATTATAACGAAGACCTTGAGTCGCTGTGCAAAAAGATAATAACAACAGGGCTCGTTATTGTTTTTTTTTTCCTTTCCTTCTTTTTTATTCAAAGGTATGCAATTCAATCCCACGGTGCTTACATCGAAGAATGTATGGCAAAATATGCACATACTGTATGTAGCAGGGATGCATGGGGTATATGTTGATTTAGGAAAGAGGGAGACTTTTTTGTTCAAATCATTGTTTGATTATATCCTCCGCAAACTAGCCAAAGTATGTTTCAGTCACACAACTCTGTATTCAGTTTTTAGCTTTCGGTGTTTTTTTTGTATTTGTTTTGCATCTCGTCCGAAAATAAGTAAACAGAATATCCTGAACATTGAATTCTAATTAAAACATTTTCGTATATAGACCGCCGTACTACCATAGTCAGCTTTCGAGGGAGCTTTCGATTCGCGACGGTAAGCAAAGAGGACGGCGGGTTCGAGTGTGCAATCGATCTGCGCATGCGCGAAGCCGCTAAACGTACCGTCCTCTTGCAAAAGACAACCGTTCTCGGGCAAATTAGCGTTCGTTCCGTGAAGACGACGGAGGAGTTGGTAGACCCGCATATTGCGTATTTTAGAGCGCGTTTGAGCATGGTGTAAGCAGCATACCATACAGTCAGTTTTATTTCTCTTCATTTCCTCTTTCATTTTACCTGTCTTTCCTCTTTTGTTCTTTCTTTCTTTCTTTCTTTTTTTCTTTCTTTCTTTCTGTCTTTCCTTTCTTGATTTCTATCAGTTCTTTCCTTCTTTCTTCCTGTCTTTTCTTTGTTACTGTTTGGTTTTTCTTTATTTCTTTCTATCTGTCTTTCCGTTCGTTTTTTCTGTATTGTCGTTTCTTTCTTTCGTACTTTCTTTCCTTCTTTCTTTCTTTCTTTCTATCTGTCTGTCGTTCCTTTCTTTCTATCTGTCTTTCTTTCTATCTATCCATCCTGTCTTTTTCCGTCTTTCTTTATTATCTTACTTGCCTTTCTGTCTTTCCTTAGGCCTATCTGTCTTTCTTCCCTTCCTTTTTTATCTCTCTGTCTTTCTTTTTGTTTTTAATGTCTTTCTTTCTGTCTATCCTTCCTTTATATCAATCCATCTTTCTTTTTCTTTCTTGCTATCTGTCTTTCCTTGCATTCTTTGTCTGTCTTTTATTTGTTCTGTTTGTTTTTCTTTCTTTCCTTTCGTTCTTTCTGTCTGTCCTCCCTTTATTTCTATCTGTCTTTCCTTTCTTTCCTTCTATCTATCCGTCCTGTCTTTCCCATCTTTCTTTTTTATCTTACTTTCCTTTCTGTCTTTCCTTATCTATTTTTCCTTTCTTTCCGTCTTTCCTGTATTTTCTCTCTGTCTTTCTTTTTGTCTTTAATTTTTCTGTCTGTCCTTCCTTTCTTTCGATCTTTCTTTTCTTTCCATCTTTCCTGTCTTTCTTTCCATCTTACTTTCCTTTCTGTCATTCCGTCTTTTTCTGTCTTTCCGTCTTATCCGTCTTTCCTTCCTTTCTGTCTTTAAATTCTTTCTTTTTATCTATCTTTCCTTCTTTCCTTCCTTTCTGTCTTTAAATTCTTTCTTTTTATCTATCTTTCCTTCCTTTCTTTCTTACTTTCTATTTTCTCTTTCTTTCTATCTGTCTTTCCTGTCTCTTCCATCTTGCTTTTTCTATCTTTCTTTCCATCTATCCTTTTCCTTCTTTCTTTCAATGTCAAGATGTCATGTTTAATATTCACATCGCTTGTTGATTTCGTAATGACGTCATAATCTGCAAGGCGTTTATTTGCACTCCATGCACTAATCCGCGTACGTTCCCGTCGTCAAATCGAAAGCGCTTAAAAATCAAGACGGTAATTGTGTGCGAGGACGGTCATGGTTGGTTGAACTCACCGTACTCTTTGCCTACCGTCGTGAATCGAAAACTCCCTAATTTTTATACTCCCTCCAAACGCAGTTTGAAGACTGTTAGGAGGTTGAACGGTCGGGTGGGTTAGTCGGTTCGTTGCAAATATTGTGGATCTAACTACTTCCTCACGATTTGAGCAATGCTTATGAAAGTTGGCACACTGGTCATGGGATGAAGATGTGCTTGACATATTTTTCGAATGTGTAGGAAACCGCGTTGCTATGGTAACGGCATGTTATTGGGATAAATGAAGGAAACTTCCTCACATCAGGCTGTTCTTTGAATGATATTTCTAGCTTACCTTAATAACACGAGGGCTTGCCCGAGGCCTGTCCGACCTATATTAACAACTAATGTATGAAATTTGGATTCCAAGTATTGAAATGTATTCTTATATGAAGAGTTTATTTCCAAAAGGAACTACATCCATATTTTTTTTATTACTTCAGAGAAAAGGGCATTTGTTTACCGGATTTTGTACAGGCGCCTATAGAAAAGTGATATTAGAAAGTGCATTTTCTCACGGTTGCTTTCACAATTGAGGTTAAAACTTTTGCTCAAGGACAGGTATCTACCTAAGTAATGATGTGATATCAGTAACTCAATTTTCATCAAAAGTGGATCTAGTCCCTTTTGGAAACGAGCTCTTCATATATAGTTTTCTGAAATAGGTCGCTACTAGAAGGGAAAAAAAATCCATACATTTGAAAACATTATAGCTAACCAGTTTATTGTGCTGTATAAGCGGGAAATGCATTTCCATGGGATTATTGACTACAAAAATGTCATTATTGAGTAATGCTGGTTTTAATTAGTAATAATTTTAATAACAATAATAATGCGCAGCAACGTTTTATCATTACAAGCGGATTAATGGTTATCATCTACGAGTCATTGCCAAATGCCTATACAAATATTACCCCTCCCAACCCCCACCCCCCCCCCAAAAAAAAAATCGTTTTCTTGGCTGCATCAACCTCTTTTGTTGAACAGTTTTGTTCATTTTGAATATAATTTGGAAATATATGGAATTAGAGGTTTTACATATATTTTTTTCGAGTCTTGAAGAATTCCAGCAGACGTCATATTAAAGTATTAGTCGCAGTTTGATAGTTACAACTAAGGCTGCCGGTCAGTAGTCTACAGGCACAGACTTTATTTTGGCACTGAAATTCCACAGAGAGTTGAGCTAAGACTAATATTGTTGGTCAGCGCTTGGACTTCGTCCAGAGCAGCTATAACACAAGACACATGGAAGAAGTAGTCTACAGCCCAAATTGTTCAGACCCCGATTTGCAAAGCACGATGGACAAGAGTGTGTGCCTGCAAACTAACCGATCAACGCAACTAATTAGGTTAATGATATTTGCAGTGACTCTTCTATCCGACAGTCACTCCCATCAAATTGAACTTTTTACTCACTCATACGAATCCAGAATTAATTAACTGGGTTGCCATGGAAAAACAATCGTCAATTCGTCATTAATTCCGTGAACTGTCTTCACATCATCAAAGCCAATACTGCCCCCCATGACAAAAGGGCATAACTGACATTTTGGTGTTTTGGAGATATTGAGCAAAATGTATTTTGTTCAAAGCTTTAAAGCCCTATTCAGTGTCCTTTTAACAAGCGAATTAAAAAAACAAAGGGACACTTCTAATTAATATTTTTTGTTCTGTATTTTTAACATCATGTACTGAGTCCTCTGCACTAAATAACTCATTTTTTTAAAATGTCAGTTATGCCCTTTTGTCATGGGGGGGGGCAGAATAGCTCGACTCCGACACTAATAATGGTGTACAGTGGTATGGTATCACTAGATTGTAAGACGTACAGTATAGACTATGGATTAAGATATCATTATTTTAAATGGCAGGCTATCAAGGAGGGGTGGAAATAAATATTTTCTGAAATGACTTGAATGAGACTTAAATTCTGTTTAAAGGGGGAAAAGGAAATAGATAACTCCTGTTTTACGTACGTAATTGAAGAGCTCATGAATGCACTGTAAAAAGTGTAGAGTTCAGGAAAAATAAGATAGCAAGGATGTGTGTAGAAAATGAATGTTTACGTAACGGACACTTAGTGTATGTTTAGTGATTTAACACCCAACGATTATACTAGCAAATATTAGCAAAACTGAGTTAGAATAACGTCTGCTCACTAAACAAAGTTTTTAAAGCCACTGGCTAACATTTACCACAGTTAAAAAATCTGAGTTACATGATTCCCCATGCTACCAGCATGACCAGTGTCTTTGATAAGGTCTAAAAATGAAGCCCTGAAAAAATTGCATTTCAAAATGATTATTTAGTGCTTTAAAAAAAGTGAAAATCGTAAGTTGCCGGATTCACCTGCCCATTTCCTCCCATAGACTAAAGGCCACCTCACACTATGCGATTTTCCGTTGCACGACTTACCGATTTGCATCTGAAATAAATCCCGGAAATAAATCAACGTGTACGAAATATAAGCTTTGTTTTTATTTCGGATCCAAGTTGGTGCAGTCGTACGACAAAAGTCGTGTAGTGTGCGGTGGCCTTTACTCACCCCGAGTATTAATTGTTTATTCATTCATATCCTGCCAGTGGCAGCATAATTTCCAAACTTTTGTATTCTACGGTGTTTATTTGTCCATTCAAACACTACTATATAGCTCAGATATCAAAGTTTGACTTTTTTTTTAATTGAAGCTCCACAATGTTAGCCTATCACTTTAACGTTGATGTTTTTCGTCTCTGGTTAACCCCCCCCCCCAAAAAAAAAAAAAAAAAAATACCATGATTAATGATGATGCTATTCGAGGACAATTATCTTGATTACACGTTTCAGTATGGATGTGTCTTTAGCCGTGGGTGACGTCCTGAAGTCGACTACTTTTTATGTCGCCCAAAGGGTTGCATGGGGCCCCTCCTTGCAATATTTCATATGGAAGTGCCTCTAACCATGGACCTAACCGTGTTCGACCTGCAATGAAACATTTTCGTCGGTCGAAAAGATGGGGCCCTCCTGGCGAAAAACAAACAAATAAACATACACCCCAACCTATGTTGTCAGTTTTGATCATGGACCTACAACGATTTATACTTTTCTAGATTTATATGATAATACGTACATGGCACTGGCGGTTAGCGCCCCCTTTAACAAAATCAACTCCAAAACCCCTATTAGGGTACACGGCACCTTTCCAGGGGCCCATAGAAACCTATGTTAAATGCAGCAACTTCAAAGAACTCTCAAAATTTAATCGAAACGTAGAATTTTCTTAAATCGAAGCAGGTGAAGGGAAATTATGTCTGCTTTCCAATAAAAAACATGATTTCTGATGTTTTCCAGCTCTAAAAAAAGTTAAGCGCCTCGGTTCAAGACTAACCGTGCAGAATCTCTGGTAAATGCTAAAAATAGCCAATTTGTAAGATTGCACTAAAAAATTCTTTAAAAATACAACAACCCTGATTTATCCAACTTGTACATACCTGTAGAATCTATAGTCCTCGCTTAATATACCAGACCACAAAATGTGGTGATTTTCCACTCTGCTTATTTTTAAAGATTTTTTTAGTACATCCAGGCAATGACATAATCATTGTACTGCCTTCCCGGTAGGCATTGCGCCCATTGGAATTGTGACGTGCGCCCTAAAACGATCCTATAATAAATTATTTACACATATTTTTCATCAGGGACAAGAATCATTGGCCCACTCCTCATAAATACTCAGTAATCTTCAACTTTGACTG
>JZLH01S0062929.1:27829-44587 GCA_001188425.1 Eucidaris tribuloides | reverse complement strand
CCGACGCGTGTTCGAGAGGTGCGCATTATGATCCTCAATTCGTCTGCAACGTCAGTTCATAGTTAATTTACTCTTGAGGGACATTATTCTACGTGTTATGATTTGCGTCCGACGTCAAAAGAACAGCATGCTTCGGTGCTATACTGTCGCATTCGTGTAACAGCATCATCAGGGCCTACGCATGTAGATATTTTTGGCGGCAAAACAGAAGTATCTTCCAGCAGACAGCAGCTCCCGTCCGTCTCCACGGGGATTGACCACAAATCCGCCACTGGATTAGGCGGACTAACAGTGACCTCAAAGGCGTTTAGGACACACAAGCAGGGCTCTTCGTTTATCGTCGGTAGATGTAAACAAACTTAAATCGAATACTGCACAGTCCAATTGGTACGACCGCGTGTTGCTCGCATTGCTAAAGATTATTGACCATCGTATAATTGGATGCCACTATCGGTTTACAGCGGGTTGACATGCAAGCGTGAACTGAAGTGAGTATTTAATTCAATATGGGAAAACTGTCCAACACCATCGAATAGGCTAAATGGAGTTTAGAGACGGTGTGTTTGGATTTGTGCCTCAACAACCGTTATTTCAGGTGTCTGTAGTGTGTGAACTTGTGATAGTGGTATAAACGCGTTCGATAAAATCTGACCTAGATCTACATATAGTACGAGACCGAAACCTTTTATCATCATTTTGGCATTTCGTCGATTATCGATTCTGTCGTGTGGGTCAGCTTTCTTGAACTTTCATACAAACACCGCCAGTGGGAGACTAATACGATTGTTATATTGCAGCTATATTTTAACCAAACAGCTAATTCAGGTGTCTATAGTGTGTGAATTTGTGATAGTGGTATAAACACGTTCGATAAATCTGACCTCCATACGAGACGAAACCTTTTATCATTATTTTGGCATTTCGAGGTTATCGATCGATTCTGTCGTGTGAGCCAAATTTCTGGAACTTGCTATAGACATTGACACAACATCGACAGTGGGGAAACATCGCCAGTGTTTATCGCCGATATTTATCTGGGCAAGCGAGTGTAAATGCAACCCTGACTGGCTTATAACATAGACACGTGACTGGCTTAAAGCACACAATAACTTCAGTTAGTTTTGTGAGCGAAATGTCGCAGTAAAATATCTTTTTGCTTATATAACTCGCCAGACACTTAGATATACTTGAACTAAAATACAGATAAAGTTGTAAAATGAAAACATTCATTTTACATTAAAGGTAAATGACATGATTGGAGGTAATTTTAACTTGAGGTAAAACTATTGTAGAATCAAGTAAACTAGGCAAGGATTCTGTTGTGAAAACGCTGTAGTCAGAAGTTGATTCATTTTAAAATATCTTCCATCAGTGTGCCGCGTGACAGACAAACTTGTTATGTAGCTCTCTATGTTTTTTTTCCTCAGGGCTCGAGAGAAATAAAGTGCTTGTATATTTATGCTTCATTCTCCTTAAGTAAACAAATTCATGATAAATTCTTCCAGCCAGAAGATACACTCCAGCTGGTGTATCTTTGGTATATCTTTCAACCAGTTTTGTTCGAGAGGTCATTTTTTTTAATTTCTCCCAATCATGTCACTGCCCTTTAAACTTAAAATCTTCAAGTACAAATCAGTACAAATGAACAGTTACATGGTTTTTCTCTTGCTTATAATGAGGCCTTTTATGAGAAGTATCAGGACATCCATTAATTTATGATGGGAATATCCTACTGACATTTCATGTACGTCATTAGGTATCCAAGTCCACTTATGGCATCCAACTGAAATGTCTTGTTCGCTTCTCAACTTTACAATCTCTTTCAATGGCGAAATAAATTTAACTACTTTGCCCAAATCTGTCACGTACATAATTGTATCAGGAATAAAAGAAAGGGATGGATTTTGAAAGTTTGGTGATTGATTATAATTCATCTTTAAAATGTAACATTTTCCATCATGTCAAGACAAGATGTTGGTGTATGAGTTCACGATAATTGATCATGCTTTTAAGGCATTTTGTATAACATGCCTCAAATCTTGCCTTTCCACTTAAAGTCTCTTCTGAAAAACACTCTAATGCGAGAGTGAAGAGTAGGCCTGAAAAATTACACACTCAAGATCATTATAAACCGCAATATATTTTCCTTCTCTATTTACTTTCTTTTCAGACCCCGTTTTATGGTTTCAGCAAATGCAGATACCGACGCCTGTTTTTAAAGTGATTGACAATATATCAAAGGTAAGTCGATTAACATTTTTTTATACACTAACATAAAAAAGAAACTACAGACAAACCTGTCTTAATGGCCACCTCTCAATAGTACACAACCTGTCTAGTGGTCACATACACGATTGCCCTGGAGACAAATTATGTGTTTAAAATCCTGTGTAGGCTATAGCAACCATCTCTTCATACAGGTCAGATTTTTCGTTTCCTTGGGCTGGCACTGTAGACAGTGTTCACTGTACTATCAAACCTAGTTTAGCGACCATCTGTATAGAAAGACCACAAATTGTGTTTTACTTGAACTCTTGAAAAGTGTTTCTCACTGAAATATCTATTGAACCTGTACATGAAGACCATCTGCTCCCAAAGACCACCTTTCTCTTCTCCCTTCAGCGGTCCCTTTGTGCAGGTTTCACTGTACTATGAATATACTCTGAAGGAGGCATGAAGCCTGTTTAAAGCCCAAGTTTAGTTTTTGAGGTTTTTTTATTTGAAAGCTTTACAGTCAAGCGTAAAAGCGGAATACCGTTCTTCTGAAAAAGCTTGATATTCGGCTGTTTTCGAGCACTCGCCGTAGATGGCGTAAAATTTGAGATCGCGCTGCACAGACGTGTCCAAGTCGTTTTATTGAAAACTGAGTAATGCGTTCAGAATAATAGATCAACATCACTTACGAAGCAGCGGTCGCTTGCGCTCGGGTGAATGAACTGGTTATCTTATGATAACACGTCATCCTGGATAACTCTCGAAAGTTGAAGTTGATGACATAGATCAGTTACACACATAGATTATAGGGCCTATACACACGCACACACACAGCGTACCTGTTGAGCTACACACAATCACAATCCCAACGCGTGGTGCGTCTATGTGCCACGACGCTAGCGTGAGGTTGGTGTTTGCACATGAGATACGATATTGCTCATCTGTCTTCCGCCGTTCGATGGTACTTGTCTTGTACTATGTCACCACTGATCTAACAACATGTAGGAGATACCATAGTCGCCAGTAGAGGCACAGAATATCAAACATCCCCAAAATATCTCATAATACGTTCCTCGCCAACATATCATGCCGAACTCGCGATATTCGACAGAACGCCTGTAGGTTACGTCTAAAAATGACCGTTTCGCCCAAATCATTCAAAATGTTTCAGCCTAATTACGTATTCCAGCACAAGTTCTCAAATTTTCATGGCTCAATTTCTTTAATATTTTCGTAGAAGGTGCTTCATGTAATTCTTTTGATTCACGCGAATTTTCTAAGAAATCGAGCCTTGACAATTTCCGTAGTAATTTTTTGAAAAATGGTATTGCAGAAAAGAAAATTGCAGGCCATATGTATAACACACAAGGCATCGTAATGCATGATGGGACTAAGGTTAATGTATTATTCATTAACTCCAAAAAGAGCGGAATACCGTTATTTTTAAAAAGATTGCTATTCCGCTCTTGCGCTTGACTGCTTTATGCCCAAAGGTTATATCACACGATTAATAGATACTGAATGTCTTTAGTTTTTTTTTTAATTAATTAATTTACTAAATTTTACATTATAGCATCTAAAGGGTTTATAAGGTGTTAAGGTTATCGGAGTTATACCTCATCAGAAACAGTAGACTCTGTTCTTTAAAAATATAGTCGAAAAAAGAGTCTGCTCTTTCTGATGAGGTATAACTCAGATAACCTTAACACTTTATTAACCGTTTGGATGCTATAATGTGGTATAGTCGAAAATCTCGGTCCCCCCCCCCCCGAGATTTTACATTAATTAATAAAAAAATAAAGACACTCAGAATCTGTTATTAGTGTGATATGACTTTGGGCATAAAGCTTTCAAATAAAAAAAATCCCCAAACTAAACTTGGGCTTTAATCTAATGTATATAAGGCCTAGGTGATCGAAAATAAATTGACCCAAGTAAACACAGAGCGTTGCCAGTGCAAATAATGTAGAAAACTGTTGTGTCTCCAACAGTGTTGAAATTACTTTTTATTTTTAGAGAGCCATTTTGAAAAAATCACCAGAGCCATTTTTCATTTTACCAGAGCCATTTTCAGTTTTCCAGAGCCATTCTTTTTTCCTTTCAGGATTCAGGTAAAAATCATCATGGTTTTGAATCGCAATTTGCCTTGTCTTGTTTAATAACAAATTCATGTATCCTATGTATCATGTACAACTATAATCACGGGTGTGTGGGAGTAAGATTGGAAAAATATCTGAAAAAATCTGAAATAAAAAAGTCGTGCGCGAAGCGCGGACGTTCAAATAGGCCGGAGTCCGGGAAGCATATAGGTTCTAGGATGCTCTCTTGGATGTTCAAATTCTAGGCCTTATTTGAAAACCATTTGTTTTAATTTAAAATGGCTTGTTTGGGGCGATCATTTTATATATACTACATGTATATAATTATAAACCAAAAAATGTTTGGAAAATGTACAAAATTAAATCAAAACGCTAGTTTCAATGTCTACTTCATTCCCCCAAATTATGCTTTAAATATTATTTATATCTTATTCAAAAGTAATTTTAGATGATTTTTCTGACCAGAAACACTCCTTCTTGAAACTTGAAATTTTAAAGTAACAAAGTACTTCAATTTAATTCATTAAATGGAATATTCAGTAAACAGGTTAAACTTTAGCCAGACCGTAGACAAGGCAGTGAACAGGAACACACATCTGCAATTCTCTGACCTCCACAGCCGAGGCGGAGATTTCACTCCAGTGACTGCAGGCCTGCTTCTTAATCCAGCTGCTCCTGAAGTTCGTCACTTTTTATGACTTAGATACTCGAAAAATCGGGTTAGAATTTTAAATCTCAGAAACCATTAATTTCCTTACACTCCTGTTGACATTTATGTTGGTTGATTTTTATCCTTTCAAGTGCAGAAATTTACCAAGAAAATTAACTTAGAGTTTGACAATGCGATGTTTACAAAAGCCTTGCACCACATTGTGACTAAACATGTAAGCATTCACTGCATGAGGAAACTAACTGTGTGGCCATGAATTTTCGATAATTTTGCTGTTTTAAGGAACTTTAAAAATGTGATTTAAACCTTCTGCTTTACCCTTACTCTGCTACTTTTTAGTATTGATCAGCATTTCTGCTTATGTTTTAAGTTCTTGCCAGAATTTTTATGGCGCATCTTTCATTTTCTTTTGTTAGCTTGATGCAAGATTTCATTCTTCGATTGAATTAGTTTGAGATACGCACTTGCTTCTAGCGGCCAAGGGCAGCCTCCCGACTTTCCGCTTAATTTTGCGTTCTATTGGACGAGAGCGATTTTTGATGTTGGGGAGTCGCTCTGGTACTTAAGCAGTTTTAGGCAGTTACGAGGAGCGATCTCAGAGCAGACGACGAGCGAAATAGCTCGTCGCTCCCGTGTATTTGGCAACGCTTGTCTCCAATCGGAAGATCAGTTTTAGAAGCGGCGAATCCAATCTGGGAACTATTGAACATTACATAGTATTGCACACTAGGAATGATCTTGATTGGTATGAATGAATTGTACCTACCTGCATTAATGAACATCGTATATTGAGTTCAGTTACGGTAAATTTTCAACAGAAAGGATCGATTTTGTGGATTCAGGGATAGAGACAATTTGTCTGAACTCAGAGCCCCCTGAACGACGGGCTCTAGAAAAGATGTTTAATATCAGTGCTGACGGTTAACCATCTTAAAAGTAATGCCATTCATTATCTTCAATCAAATTCACGCAAAGTTAATGTAGTATATGTCATAAAATCTCTTGTATATGAGACTACGGCCGGTTGTAGTATAAGATATATTCAAGCAAACAGACATAGTACAAAATTAACAAGTTGTCTCCTGGTATTTCCTCTGCTCCATACTATGGTTTTCGCCGGGATTCGCATCTTTATGTCTTTGGGATCCTTATTTCTTTAAAAAAAGACTTTATGTTAGACCTAATCAGCGGGGGGCGGGGGGGGGGCACAGGACGGCGGGCGCCCCTAACTTAAAAAAAAAATGAAAAATCATGAGGTTTTCATCGAATTTTTGCCTTTTTTGACAGTCGCCTCCCCCCCTCCCCCCCCTTCTACCGCTATTATTTTCACTTCCGTATATGTTTACCCCGGCACCGCCCCTGTACCTAAGAAATGTAAGATATGCTTGTGAGATACATCAAATCTCGAAGGTTAAATAATTGTATTAATAATTCTACATGTGTATTCTACTTTCTATGGCACGTATTTCTGTTGATATATGCGTTTCCGGAAACCTGTTCTCAAAAGTCTTCAAATAGATTTTGAACCATCTGAACCAATTTATTCAGCAAGCTTTGTCGAGAAATTAGAATGGCATCACATATTGTAAAAAAAAAAATAGTTTTTAGTTAAAAATTAGTCTAACTGCAGAGCCCCAGATGTTTACTGTGAACTCAACTAAGCTCGTATCGTATGACAAATAAAGCTATAGCAAATATTTGGATTTCGTAGCTTTTCACGATGATTTTGACACCTGCGTACTATTAATTATAACCCGCTCAAGGTTGAACATGTGTTTGCTAAAATAAATACGGATTCATTACTGTACAAATGCGTAAATATTGACAGGAAACGAGCGAACCATATCAGACAAATAATCATTTTGTTAGGAATATTTGGGGAATTCAAAGTGTCTGTTTGCGTTATGCCTGGCTTAATATTGATGTGCAAATAAATGAATGATCCGTGGTTGTAGAGAATGATGAACGGGTATAAATTGGTTTGCGAGTTTTAAAGAAGCCTTTAAAGATCGTGTCATTCATTTGCATGTCAAAAAATATCTAAATGAATGAAATCAGCTGAAATCATATCCAATGTGAAGATTAATATAAATAAACACCTCTCATAGAGACTTTCAACACACCATTTATAAGTACTAAACTACCGTTTGGTTTTGATAATGAACTTAATGAAGGGAAGTAATGGACTTGCAAATCTCTGACACAATCTTAAATGGTATACGTTAACAATTTCGTGTCTTTGATACGGTCTAAATAGAAAGCACGGAAAATAGTACTTCCGTGCCAACATTTAGTGCTTAAAAGAGGGATATTCCTGAGTGCTCAGTTTTGTCATTGCTATTCCTTCCTAACCTGCTGTGTTATGTTAAACAATGTCTTTAAATTACCAATTACATAAAAATGGTTTGTAATCAGATCGCTATCCTTCTGCCTGGCACCACACTCGCTTTTGATGTAATGGCGTATCAATGACTGGATCAGGCATTTGTATGACAGTCGTATCCTTGAAACGAACGTACAGCTTTTAAGCGACCTATTTGACTCGAGTATATCGTACATGTAGGTAGAATATATGCTATATGACGAGTATTGGTTAACATGAAATCAAGACAAGCTATCATTTACACAAGGTAGCATAATCATTTCATGGAAGGACGAGATGATTTGACGCAATTTGCGTAAAAGCTGAAAGCAAGGTCATGCTTCGTACACACTGTGGTGTTTGCGGGCATTGACAAAAATCACTTACCAAAATAACCACTGCCGAAAAAAAAAGATAATTCAAGAAAGAAATTTGTCTGCCAACATTTCTTCCTTCATTTCTCTATGCCGCTTCTGTATTAAAGGGCAGTAATTTAGGATAGCAACACATGTATTCAAGCCATCTCGTGACATTGGGGCCTTCTGATCATGTCTCTTAGTACAGAAGAAAGTAGCTGTGAAGCAACATAACAATTTCGTTTGATTACTAAAACTCTCTCACAAATCATCATGCTGATAAAACACAGAAAATCAATAGTGGGACAATGGTGTTAATTGTGAATGTTGACAACAATAGGGCCAGCGATCGGGAAAATTTGTACAATTATTGCTCCGGCTATAACGGCCGGAAGGGGGGGGGGGTTATTAGTTGCACCATGCTATGTACATACTGTCTTTTGGTTTCTGGATTTTAGTCCCTATCACTAGATGTAAATTGAGTGTGAGACTTCCAAATAGCTATCCCTACTAAGGAACCAACATACTTCAGACAACTGTGGGCACTGAGGACACAGACAATATTACCTAAATCGATTTTGGACTCTCAGACGTAGCCAACCATCATTAATTAACTCGTTCATTGCGCACTTTATATAAAGTAATCGTAAATGGGGAGGGGTGAGGGGTAAAAAGAGCTTCCTTTGAATTAGAATTCAAACATATATACATTGCTTCAATGATAATGGTTTACGATCATCAAGGAAACAAATCCCTATTTTACAACGATAGATCTTAAAACTCTCTCATCTCGCTGCGCTAATATTTAAATGTTGCCTATTTCAAACTAACGTGCGGCACCAAACACGAGGATAAAATGCGATGATGCTTTCCCCCTTTGGGGATTGTCCCTCCCTGCAAATCATTTCTTACGTTACTACCATCATGTGCTCACGTCAGTCATATATTCTCAAATATGTTTTCCTCAGTATACAGCACACAAGGCTATAGACATTGATTGTGATTCTAAGGTACACTTGTGTCTATATACCGAAGACATCATATAATTTTTGGTGTGTTGTGTGTGTATGCTTTGTTGTGTGCTGTGTGTGTGTGTGTGTGTGTGTGGTGTGTGTGTGTCCGTTGATTAGTGTTGTGTGTGTGTCGATTGCTGCGTTATGTGTATCCTATGTGTGTGCGGCTGTGCCGCGGTACCCTGCTGGTGTGTGTGGGGCTGTGTGCACCTGCGCTGTCGCTCGTGTTTGTGATAGCTGTGTGACTTGGCTCATTGTGCATGGCGTGTGTATGTGGTGTGTGTGGTTGTGTGTGTCGTGTGTCGATGGTGTGTGCAATGTGCTGTTTGTGTGTTGATGGTATGGTGTGATGGTTGTGTGTGTGGTGTGCTGCTTTCATGTGTGTGCATGTGTTGTGATTGTGTGTGTGTGTTTGGTGTAGTCTCGAGCCGGGATGTGTGTTTGGCTGTGCATAGGTGTGGTGTGTGGGTGTGGAAAGCTCGATTGTGTGTGTGTCTGTTTGTTTGGGTGTATGTATGTCCGCGTGTGTGTGTGTCCCTAGTGACTAAACCAGTATACCTACAATTATGTACCGTTTGTTTTGAGGAGCCACTAATCCTAATAATATGTTCAAAACCTGTTAGCACAATCGTGACATTATAAGACAGTTATCATCAAATCAACATTAACATGATTGGTTTCAAAGGAGTCTTTAGATGCGTCGACAACTCGACATGATTTGTTCGTATAACTTCTCAGGAAGAGAAGTCAAATTTTAGTCTGAGACATAATTAAGTTTTCTACGTCCATATGTTATCGTATAGGATCTCCGAAAAAAAAAACCCAACATAATTTACTTGGTTATCTGATGTCAGTCTTAGTTATGGTCTGGCTACACAGTTATTTCCAACACCGGATACGAAAGACGCCACTGTCGACGTTAAAGGGCCATGACATGTTTGGGTGTAGTCAAAAATCATGCCTCAAAAACGAAATGAGTTGAAACGTATGCCAATATATATTCTGGGTAGAGTGAACATTCCACTGTAAGGATTTGTTTTGAAATTGTCTACATGAGAAAAAAAAAATTGTTTACCAGTATTGAATTAATATTTGGCCAAAAAAAGAAATTGATCCCGTAGGCCTAAAAGTACACAAACAAATTCACCATAACGTTATTTTCTGATAATAATTGTACAGCAAAGACGAAATGTATGACTGTGTATTGTTCATATCAGAAACTTGAATACTGTAGTATACTTGATTCTGGAAGCATTGCGTCCCATATTGAGGATTTCCGATGTTGCCATTTCCCTATAGATGGCATGACTGGCTGCACCAGAAATTAAACGCGCAGTTTCACCATCACAGCATTTCCTGATAAAAATTGTACAGCAAAAGGAAATGTATATGACTGTGGGCATTTCCATGAATTATTGGACAAATCGCAAATTATATAAATTGATCTATCTCGAATCGTATTACATTTTAATGGTTTGAATGGGTGTGAATCATGAAGAAACAATGGGGGACATCATTTCTACTCTAAATTTTTACATCTTCAACAGCACCCTCTAGGAGAATCAGAACCATACATGAAATACCACAGTGGACTCGTGTGACTAAATCTCAGTTTTATGAAAAATATTTTTTCTGCGTTTTTTTCGCCATGCCAACGCCTTCTCAAAATTGTTTTGAAAGTAATAAAGCCCCACATATGTATACTAAATCTGAAAAGACATGAATAAACGCAAATTTGTGTGGATGGACAAAATGTAACGTAACTAACCATGTTTTTGATGTTGTAGTTATAAGAATGAAAAGACTTATCAACAAGTTATACATTAAATGACTTATCAAGAAACCAGAAATAGCATGAATACCACAGTTTGTTTCAGTTGAAAACAGGTTGAGGAAACTTTGAGGATAAAGACTTGTCATTTTTTTTCATGTCCTTTTTATGTAACGTAACTAACCATAATTAAAGTCCTTGTTATTACCCACTGAAAAATGTCTCATGATTTTGCCTGATGTTGTGAAGTAGGTGCCAGTCTAGAGAACTGACAGTACTAAAACAGAAAAATAATATCAAAACTTATTCATGTAAGAGCCAAATGTTGAGTAAAGTTTGTCAGAAAGTGTAACGTAACTAATCATGGAATTGCCCTATACATTTTTCACAGCAAAAACTTTTAACAGTATACTTGATCGTGGGAACTTTATGTCCTAAACTGAGGCCTGTTTCCAGTCTTGCTATTTCCCTTTAAAAATAGGCTGCTCTAGAAATGAAATATGTATATGCCACCAGCAAACGGCGTTGTGTTATCAGTCTCCCAGCTTATTGACTCAAAAATACGACGAGCAACCCATCACATGTCGTCACTCTGCCAAAACGTGATTAATTCATCGTTTTGTGAAAAAAAGCAGAAAGTTGATCCCATCTAGAGCAAGTTGTTTTATTTTTCATTAGGCGGCCGTCGTTTGTCGCAACGAGGCGTTACAAATCGCTCGGTTTATTATTTTTCCATCCTTTTCATTTTTTTGACGTAAGTTCCTACATAATTCAGTCTCCTCGCTGATACTGCTGGGAGTAAAACTAATTGCCCTTTTACTCAACGTAAATGAACATGTGTAAAATGGGGTCATTTTAATTTCACAAATTCGGGTAGAAAAATAAACTAAGCAACTGTCTAGGCTTTCACAAATCTTCTTTTGGCTTAACCATGTTGAAAAGATAATGCAGTCGGTGGTTGCATGTACATGTCGGCGGATTTGATTCATACAGCCATCGCAGTTCTTTACTTATCTTATCACCACTATGCTATTTTTTTTAAAGTCTAACTTGACTTTACGTGGCCACACTGATAAGGCACGTCTTCAAGATTCACAACTTTGTTTAAAATGAAACTGAATCTTTCTCTGGAGACTGAAGCAATCAAAGTCCGCAAAGTTACATATACGATTTGTTTGGAAATGCATTTGGGCGACGTTTCAATTTGGAGTTGTGCAGAATCGCATCCCGTGATATGATTTTGCTGAAAAACAGCGGCCCAGAATAATTTGCCTACAATGCTGAAAACTAGACACGAGATAGCTCGTTGCGAGGACTATGGGAAATACGTGTTAAAGCATAATCAAACCGTTTGAACGGGTAAACTGATACCGACGCGACAAAGCAAGAAACGAATTCCCAATACTACAAAATGCTGTTAGAAATTGATGTAACTTCTGTTTTCCCCATATTTCAAAGCTCAGAAGTACATGCTATATTTATTGGATAAGGCGTGTTGTACTTTTGATTTTTCAGTAATATAACATTACTGTATTTCGTGGTTTACTTATTTTATTTTGTCGTGGGATAATGTTTAATCTGTGTTTCGTTGTTTTTTCTAGCTTTAAATGATTTCAGTTAAATAAATAAATAAAAAGTAGTACGATTTACGATAAAGATATGTGTTTTTGTTCTAAACATGTATCTTATAATGACTCCAGAGATAATTACAGTTTTCGGATCGTTATGTCTATTTTTGAATTACCCATTGATAAACAAAATGCCGTGTATAATAAATGACGACCAGTTGAACACCTTCGTTTCGGATTTACATAGACCTATGTACACTCTAAAGACAGACAGACAGACACACGCGCGCACACACACACACACACACCTGCGCGCGCACGAGCGCATACACAAATATTAATTTTATACCAAAATATTATGAAAATGTGAAGCGTTTTATCGCCGTACTTTCCACTTCAAACAAACGTACCTGTTGGCCATGGATTGTGGTTTAGCAGTCAAATTTACGGAAATGAAATGATACACGTTGAATTTTGCAGTTAATATAACAGCAATAATCGTAATCTGGAAAGAATACTACATATCTTCATCTATTTCTCATTTCCTCATAGTATTTACTATATACGCTGTTACTCGCAGCGATTTATTTACATCAATTTACTTTCCGTGGAATTTCAGGAAACCAATCTACCGCCACGCGTCGAAGATTGTAATGGAAATGGTTATTGACAAAACATTATTAGTAGCGTAGTCAGCAAACAGGTTCTTATGATACTTTGAAAGGTCGAGAACAACGTTATACTTCATGTCATCAACCTGTAGATAGCAGAATGACTGCAAAGCACATGATCCATTACGTTATATATGTTCGTTAGTAAATGTTTTCACTTGGTAAAATACGCATATAGCTTTTTCTTTCGTTTTATTAGCCACCATGTCGCTGAGCTCATGAAGTGGCTAATAGGCAATTGTGATAACAGTCTTGATAAATTCCCACTGCAAAAAAATGAAATCAAATATATAAATAAAAAATGGGAAATAACAAAATATGAATTATAAAGATACAGAACTACAAGAAGAAACAACTCTCATTTTATGTGTTCCCGGACGTGATTGCTCTTAGATTTCAAATGATAAACTATCCGACATTTACTTCGATGGCCTGGCGCATTAGTTGAGGACTACATCGCACTCAAGATTTGATTTCATGCCGCTGCTGCGACGTAGGTGGTTCCAGAGGGTAATAGAGGAGATGCTTTACCACACGTGCTTGGATTACAAATTTATCCTCTGGCCGCATGTGGTATATCAGCCTCCACTGATCACCACATTTACGATGGGCAACATCAGTGATGTAATTGTTGATAATTTTACTGACTCTAACAATGATGATTATAATGATGGAGATGATGATGATGGCAATGATGATGATGAGGGGGGATAATGAGGTGGGTGATTATGATGAGGAGGAGGCAACATTAGTGATTTAGATGTTTATTATTTTACTGACTCTAACAATGATGATTTTGACGATGGGGATGATGATGATGATAATGATGATGGCAATGAGGATGAGGAGGAGGATGGTGGGGATAATGATGATGATGCTGTTGATGTTGATGGTGGTGATGATAATGATGATGATGTAGGGGATGATGAAGTTGGTAATGATGATGGTGACGATGGTATTGATGAGGTGATGTTGGTGATGATGGGTATAATGATAATGGGGAGATGATGTTTTGATGATGGTTATGATGGTGATGATGATAATGATAACTGTGCTTACTCTTGGTGATACGACTTCAGTATAGTTGTTTCCTTAACAACATAAGAAAAACTTATAGTTGATGACGATAATGATGATCATGATAATAGAAATTAATTGTGATTTTTTTTTCAGTACTATTTTTAATTTTTAGGTCAATAAAGAAAATGCGTAATGTTTACATACATATTCGATATAAAGATAACACATTTCTTCAAAATATAATCTCGAATACGGTATAGCTATATTAAATCATTATAATAAATTAATTATCTGTTAAACGCACACCCTTACATGTATTAAAAAGATGACAAAATAACGTAAATAACTTAATATTAATAAATAATATTAATAATTGATTTTATAGTAAAATCTAAGTATGACATAATGATGAGGCATGGTGATGATGTGGCAAAATGTGACAAGTGAAAATAACTCTCAGAAAACAGTAAGATAAGTACTTCTTAAGTGAAATATATTTTTAGGTTTCCACCGTCAACATCTCACTGTGCAGTAGACACTGCACGTCTCCACGTGACCTGTTTGTATAATGCACGTAGAATTCATGAATAAATTGACGCTAAATAACTGCCCCCTATTCCGTGTCCTTGATTAAGATTTAATATATACACCTGTAGAATACTCATAAAAGTAAATGGATTCGAAATGATAATAATCAATTCTAGAGAGAATTACGCTATCCTGACTGACAGATAGGAAAATATATAATTCATTCGCTATCAGAGGGATTGAGCAGCCTCCTTTTAGAAGTTTATCACGCATGATGTATGTCCCTATTACGTGTCAGTGTAGTAAGGGGACTGTAATTGAATATGTGAAGCTATACAAAAGGTATGCATTTTGTGGGATAAAATGTTGAAGGTCACGTAGTGTCTGGATAGTTGGTCAAAATTTCTGATCGTTAATATGATTGGTAAGGCTATACGTAGCTGTACATAAGCATTGTAAGAGAAGGTTGTGAAATATTAATAGGTATATGAAACTTATAATTTAAGAGAATGTTATGATGTTGCTTCTGCTTTTATTTGGAAACATAATTATGTAATTAAAAAGCGACTGAAGAAATAATATTCAAAATCGTATATTTGCATTACACTGACCAGATTGTTCCATAACTTTTTTCAGTCTTCGCATTCCCATTATTTTGCCACGTTGGCGAATCCATATGAATCTAACCCTATCAAGTGTGGAAATTAACACCACATCTGGTATATCTACGTAGGTCAGTGCCTCGGGTGGCAAATATAACACCTTAGTGTTCTCCAGCAACAACACCTCGCAGTGTGCCTGCCAACTCTATCCTGATCCGATAATATATCTATACTCATTAATTGCACTTCGATCAATGCTACACAGAGATACATTTCCGTTCAGTGCTGTATTTCTTGCTCAAGTACAAACAGATGTCTGTTGCTGGTTCCGATAAGTCCACATCTAATGCCGACCGCACGAATTCAAGTCGCTTCGAGGACAAGTACCCTCTGAACAAATATCACCCCGACAGGTACCCCTGAACATTTATCCCCTTAGGACAACTACCCCGGACAATTGCCTCTCAGAGACAACTACCCCTAGGAAAACTATTACCACGACAACTACTACTACTACTACTACTACTACTACTACTACTACTACTACTACTTCTAACTACTATTGCTGCTACTACTACTAACTTCTACTACTACTACTACTACTACTACTACTACTACTACTACTACTACTACTATTACTACTCCTACTACTACTAACTACTAGTGCTACTACTACTTCTATTAATAATTACTGCTACTAACTACTAGTGCTACTACTACTTCTATTAATAACTACTGCTACTAACCACTACTAATGATATTACTCCTACTACTTACTACTACTACTACTACTACTTCTACTACTACTACTACTACTACTACTACTACTACTACTACTACTATGACTACTACTTACTACTGCTACTAACTACTACTACTAAGTACTAGAGCTATTCCTCTACTACTACAACTACTATTTTCCTTTGATAAATCGTTTATTCAACTACATGTATAATCTGCTACTAGTTCCGGTAAGTCCACATCTAATGCCGACCGCACGAATATCAGTATGTATTCAATGTACCTCCAAAACAATATTAGCATACCCAGAAGATATTTTTCCCCAAGTCCCGCCGATATTGCCACGCATGATACTCCTCTGGTGTTGATAGTGACAACAACAACTTAAAGGGGTATACCATAACAGGTTTTCAGCAGTTCCCTGGGGTCAAAGTGATGATGCATTTCAGTTTTACTGTAAAAGGTTTCAGCTATGAGAATATTACGATAAAATGTTTTGTTCTTTGCTTCCTTGCATAAATCAGAAATCGATACACTTCAGCAAGCATGTTTAGCAATTAAAATTGATGTGTAGGAAGTGATAATCAACATGTGAAAATGTACGTATATGCTAAGATTATTGGCGCTTAGTTTTAGAAATTGGACGCTAATTTTAAGTGATTTGACACATGACGTTTAGCCTCTGAATAAGTTGACAAAGTGATAACAAGAATGTGTTTACAAAAAGCGATTACTCGATAAACACAGTTTTTATTTACAGTGTAGGGTAGGCAAATGTGTGGTGTAGCTTTATGTATGTCATGCATACATGTATATTCAATATTTTTGACATGTATCACTGGGTCTTCTCTCTTCATAAACACGAAGCCATACAGCCTCAATATATACTCCATTGTATTTTGCAGTATATTTTCAACTCAGGTATTTTTTGTTGTATGAGTGTGTGTGTGTGTGTGTGTGTGTGTGTGAGTGTTTCTTGTGTGTGTTTGTGAGTGTGTGTGTGTTTGTGTTTGTGTGTGTATGTGTGTGTGTGTGAGTGTGTGTGAGTGTTTGTGTGCGTACGTGTGTGTTTGTATTATGTGTGTGTGTGTGTGTGTGTGTGTGTGTGTGTGTGTGTGTGTGTGTGTGTGTGTGTGTGTGTGT
>JZLH01S0062929.1:5281-21680 GCA_001188425.1 Eucidaris tribuloides | reverse complement strand
AAAAAAAAACAGCTACAGGGGGAGGAGCTTACCGATTCAAACAGTGCATACATTACCACGGCACGACTAACACACGTCGGGTGGCATGCATCGGTCACGCATGGTCAGCTCCAGACCAACGCACTTGCGATCTGATTGGTTGGCAAGAACTTAATTTTTTCTTAACTTTTGCTTGTTAGTTGCTGGCTCCTTCTCCCTTTAAGATAAACTGAAGTACTGGTCGATGAAGGACAATCTTGTTATTTGAGTTCACCAATTTGTTGGATTTCAGGTGAAGGCATATTGCATTGCCATTGTATTTGGGAAGAGTTAGCTTCAAATGTAATAAACAATCGTAAGACTGGCATTTTAAAGATTGAGTTCGGGATTTGCAAGTCCTTTGCTTGCCTTCATTATCAATACCAAACGGTAGTTTATAGTACTTACAAATGGCGTGTTGAAAGTTTGAGATCCATACGTCATGAATTTGTTGTTTTATGAGAAAAAACTAATAACGATATGTTATCAGAATATTGTTCTTTCGGCGAGTTTAAATTTTGCTCAAATTGCGAAACACGATTTTGTGTACGCTCTCATGACTAGCGGAGCACACTGATTTGTTAAACGGCTAAACTCCGCACGACCTTCGGCTAACGGCTGATCGGACAATTTGGGAACTGCCCGTGCACGTTAACGTCACTGTAAATTTTGAAGATTAATGTCCAGATTTTTACAAAAACTACGTATTCTACCCAAACGTTCTATGACAGGTGTTTATTTATACTAATCTTCACATTGTGAACGATTTGAGCTGATTTCATCCATTTTGCCGTTTTCTGACGTGCAAATCCCGTACTCTGTCTTTAAAGACGTTAATTTTTCGTCGCTGCGCCTAGTGTTGCAGTTGTCACAGTTAAGATTGTCCACATGATAGATATCTGTGTCAGTGCTTTGTCAGCATCATTATTTGTGGAGAGGGTTTTATTAAAAGCGGAATGTTCTGTTGTTTACAACTACCGTACTCTCTTATGTACCGAGTGACACCAGCAAAATACCATCTGTTCATAGACGGTTTGAAAACAGTTGATATCAAAATGTTGTTCTGATTAAAAAAAAATATGACGTAGTTTGGGTACGTTTTCAAATAACAATTACTAATGTGAAACTTACCCGTTGTAGCTTGGGAAACTCATTGCGATAAAAGGGGTTGTGATACTCTTAGTAATGCAAGAAGTTGGCTCAAATTAAGTTTCTTTTTTTTTTTAAATCAAATTGTTACAAACTTACTTTACAGTCGTCTCAAGAGACATGCACCTGCAATAAAACAGACGACTTCTTGACCGATCAGGTTGCACAAAGTAAAGCAAAAGAAGGGAATTTCACTTTTCAGATAAAAGTTAAAATGTGTGGAGGGGGTATGGTTGGATGAGGGGGAGAATGGGGTAGTTAAAGGCGTGCGCATGAGCTATGTGTGTTAGCATTTGGAGATGTTGATGGAGAATAATTATTTACTCTGGTAGTAAATACTACTCCGAAATTAATCTGACTGATCATGCTGATGGCTCCTCTAGGTCTAGCCCTTACCGAAATCATCAGGCTGCCGAAATATTGTACACCAAAATATAGCCTGAACCTTAAAGGTAAATGACATGATTGGGGGTAGTCCTCAACTTGGGCTGAAACAACTCTAGAATCAAGTAAACTATGCAAGGATTATCTTGTGAAAATCTTGTAGTCAAACATTGACTCATTCTAGAATAACTAATGTCTATTGTCCCTCGTGGCAGGCAAACCTGCTGTGTGGCTATCTATGGGTCTTATTTTTTTTATCGTACCCGGATAAAATTAAAATACTAGTATGTTCATGCTTGATTCTCCTGAAGTAAACAAATTACAGACAAATCCTTCCAGCTGGGAGATCCACTCCATATGGTGTATAGTTGGTATACATTTCAACTCATTTGGTTCTTGAGGCATTTTCAAGTGTTCCCAATCATGTCACTAACCTTTAATGTAATGTCGAAACCAGGACGTTGGCCCTTCTGCTCTAAGGCTAGAGGATCATTTCAGACAGCGTGTTTCTTCTTTCAGTCGCAAAATGTCATTTAGTAGGCATCATAATGCATGACAAGCCGCGTGCATCGTTTTAACGCCTGATCTAGCCTATTCCGAGTCATGGCATTATTTCGTAAAGCAATCCCAAATGTGACCACCATTGTCATGTTAACCAGTGTTTAATGGTAAAGGGCTGAGCGAGTAATATTGCCGCAATTATGACAATTATGTTGTAAACTTCAGGCACATAATTATGGTACCTTTTCTTCCTGTATTACGAGATGCACAAGGGCAAGATTTCAATTGTTTTCTATGTCACAGTGGCACGATTGGATCCGTTACATCAGCGCCACCCTAACATTATGTTCTAAAAACTGTTCAACATTTGAAAGGGCTGAGGAGTTACCACACTATCTAAATATTGCATTTAACCATTTATCCAGTTGGATTCAACATTTATGCAGCTGTTTAAAATGTTAAATGCAACATTTAGAAAGTGTGGTCACTCGTCGGCCCTTTTAATGTTTATTTAGCATTTTAACTTTACAAAGTGTAACTCTTTGCCCTCCGAAATACTGCGATCAAAACAACTGTCGCCAGAACAAATGTCGGCCTACCCATGGCATCCAAGGCAGATAGTGCTATTCTGAGGGAGGTTCCTAGACCAAAGATCTCACGAATTACGCTTACCAAGTATTCGGGACTTGGAAAATACACATTACACATTCTTCCGAAATATCAGGGGAAATGGAAAGACGCATTGGGCAATATTACGGTCATTTGCCCGCTGAAGAAAAGGTCAAAGATATCTAGTAGTCTCGAACCTACAATATTGCACAGAATGAATCCACGTGGTATATCAATCAACAGTTATCTATATTACTGACTCTTGTTTTCACGACACAGCGATGCGTCAACCCCAGTTGACGCAAAGGTCAAAATCTTTACTGCAACTATAGTCACAAAAGTTGTCAAATTGGCAACACTGTCTTAATCAAATCATGTTATTCATTTAAAAAAAATGTATTTACCATTTTTTGTCACTGCTTCTGCTACTGCTATTAATGCTGCCACTACGTTTACTGTTGTTGTTGCTGTAATGCTGCTGCTACTACTACCACTACTACTACTACTACTACTTCTACTACTACTACTACTACTACTACTACTACTACTACTACTACTACTACTACTACTACTAAAGCTACTACTACTTCTACTACTACTTATTGCTGACGCTTCTGCATATATAGAATTGTACCTTTGCTGCTAATGATGACAACAGAGTAGCGCTATAAATAGTTCCAAAAGCAGTGGAAGTGGTATTAGTAGCAGCAGCAGACTTATTGATATTACATGAATAATCAGAATTGTTAGAGGAATGATAATAATGATAATGATGAATATGCATGGACGTAGCTTGTACTGAGTGTTTTTCATAAATAGAAAACATCTTACGAAATGAATTGGTTCTGAAATACAATACACGCGATGTCCTGCCCACTCAAGCATGGCAAACACGTGAAAGCCATATAAATCCAATGCATTTTATGACTGTCTTTGTTGTGTGGACGAATAAATTAGATATTATTCACACAACATGAAATTCATTCTATTGAATTCCGGCCTTTACGACTGTTTTATTCACACGCAATTCTCGAAGACTTCATTTCCTCGAACGTGTAATAACATTCGGTGGATATTGTGGTTATGACAATAATTTTCTGTTTGTTTTAGCCTATCCGGAAGGTCAGTGAACTAGCCGGGAACTGTATAATGTGCTTTCGTTTCCAGTAACCCTCCCTCCGCCCCCCCCCCCCCACAAAAAAATAAATTAAAAATAATTAAAACGGAGACGCTCTGCGAATTGAAAAATACAAATTATTTTCATTTGATTAACCTGTCTATCGGCAATCGCTTGGACTAAAATAGCATACCAACACACATGTAATCAAATGTTTATCAATGTCGACAATGGGCAACAGCAAAAATCCCGTGAATATTTTATTGCAATGTACTCACGATTTCAATTCTTTTTCAATATCTGTCTGTTGTTAAGGCTGCCCAATTCTCACCTTGGATGTACATACATACAATACATATTGCTTGTTAGACCATTTGCGTGTCGTGGTCTAGTTTTGTCTTAATGATACAATTAAACTGGACAATCGTAATAGAAACTTAACCGTGCTTCTTTACGATTAGAGGCAAATATATCGTTAGCTTATATTGCGTGGTTACATTTGAATATTAATCCAAATTAAGAATCCTTACCCACACCTCAATATGTCATTTCATATAAGCTTTATTTTCTTGATCATTATGTTGTGGGCTCGTCATCCAAATAGTTCCTTGTATCTGACCTCATAGCTGAGATTGCTTGCGTCAAACAGTCAGTGAAACGACGTACTTGCAATTAATGTTTCATCAGCATACCAGCTTGATAATGAAGGTATAAGGGACACATCTTGGCAATTATATTTTCTGATCAGTGGGCCCACCGGCTATTACGTAAAGATCGTTCTGTATATGATTCACGTAGTTTATAGTGAAATAATGAGAAAGATTTGGGTGTAAAGGGAAATTGCAAAATTGGCAGGAGTCTCAAGTTAGGTCATAATATTCCAAGGATCGAGTACACTGATTATTAAGTTTTTGCGGTGAAAATTTCAAAGTCACAAATTTCCCCTTTGTTGTACAATTAATATTTTCAGAAGAATGCTGTGACGGTGGAGTTTGTGGTGTGGCTTTTTGGGATCAATTCCTATCCGGGCTGGTGTTTAACTATTTACTGGTAAATGAAGGATTGTTTCTCCTTATAGTAAATAAATTTCAGACAATTCCTTCCAGTTCTTCTGCCCTGTGTATAATGTTTCTAGTTATTTGGTTCTGGAGGCGTTTTGGACTTCTCTCAATCATGTGACGGCCCTCTAACATTAAAGCCACTAGCTAACATTGACCAAACTTTAAAAAATGTGAGCTATATAATCTCCATGCTCCAAGTGTCTTTGATAAGGTTTAAAAATAAAGCCCTGAAAAAAATTGTATTTCAAAATGTTTATTTAGTGCTTCAAAAATTGAAAATCGTAAGTTGACCGGATTCACCTGCCCATTTCCTCCCATAGACATACTGTGTGTGGATCTAGGCTATTTTATACTTGCCTCGAGTACTAATTGTTTATTCATTCATATCTTTCCAGTGGCAGCATAAATTTCCAAACTTTTGTATTCTGGGGTGTTTACTTGTCCATTCAAACACTACTATGTAGCTCAGATATCAAAGTTTGACAATTTTTTTAATTTGAAGCTCCACAATGTTAGCCTATTACTTTCAACGAGCATTTACGTGTGATTAGTTACTTGGTCAACTGAAAGTTTCATTAAAGGAAATCTAAGGGATTCTGGTTGAAATCTGGAGTTTATGCGGTTATGAAATGCATTAAAAATCCTGTAATTGCACTTATATGATGAAACTGCTGTGGAATTAACGTTATATGGATTTTTTGCATCGTGTTACATGTGTTACTGAAACTTGTAGAAATTTTTCAAATTCAAAAGAAAACTCAAGAATTATCGTTGGCCTCTTACGAATGATTACTCACCGTGTTCAGATGTCAACAGATTTCAGGCATACATCATTACTGATGTTTGTGTCATAGTATAACAAACATTTGTGTAGGAAAAGAAAAGGCAGCAGAAACACAAAGCTACCTGAAACGTTTCATAACTTGCATTATTACCTGTAAATTTATGATACTCATTGTTGTGATAAAAACAGCAAAACTGTTTTAATGTACCATCCATTGGTGCTTTCACCAATTGACATTACTCAATCTCTTTTCGTTCTGTCTTTCCTTAAAGTTTGCTGTTGTAAGGTGTTGTGTGTGTGTGTGTGTGTGTGTGTGTGTGTGTGTGTGTGTGTGTGTGTGTGTGTATTTGTGTGTTTATGTGTGCTTGTGTTTGTGCGTGTATGTTTGTGTGTATTTGTGTGTCTGTGTGTGTTTTTTGTGTTTGTATGTGTGTGTTAGTTCATGTATGTGTTTTGCATGTTGTGTTTGTGTGTGCGTGCATGTATGTGTGCATGAGTTTATGTGTGTTTGTGTGATTTTGTTTGTATTTGTTTGTCCGTGTGTTTTTATGTATGAGTTTGTGTGTGTGTGTTTGCGTGCGTGCGCGTGCGTGTGTGCGTGTGTGTGTATCAATGTGTGTGTATGTTTGTATGTTTGTGTTTGTGTGTGTGTTTCCTATTTCTTAAAACTTATCTTAAGTAGATGTGAAGTAATAATAAACCTTTTGTTGACAATTTAACAATTTAACCAACACTACTACTACTACTACTACTACTACTACTACACACTATACTACTATTGTTACTACTACTACTACTACTACTGTTACTACTACTACTACTACTACTACTACTACTACTACTACTACATGTACTTCCACCACCATCACCACCACTGTAACTGCTACTACTAGTAGTGTGCTAATGGTACCCCTGTCGGTACAGCTACTTCTGCTGCTAGTACTTCTACTTTATCCCCAATTAGCCCGAGAGACTTGACCGATGAAGTGCAGTAGTAATAAATACTGGACAGGAAATGCAAAGATGGTGGGTGCCTTGTAGTATACCAGTGGGATCATCTGTTGATCAGTAGATACTAATAACATCGCGTGTTTATCTTTAAACTACCTGTCCCGTCCCCCAACCTCAAAGTGTATGACCTCTCCGTCGAATACCCATGAGAATACACCTAATATAGGAGACACAGCGAGTTGTGCGGTGTAATGGTAAATGCCAATTAGACGACATAATTATAAGTCCGTTGATGAGATATTTCATGCATTTTACCTTTCCCCCGCCACGAAGAAAGGATCTTGCTTCGCCTGATTATCGACCGAACGTTATTGCTGAAAATTTGATTAAACTTCGCGGGAAGGAAATTAGGCTAGTATCAGCGAGAAGTTAACCTGGTTTGTCGGGGTTCCTGGCGCTGATCAGAGGCACTTCAAAAGGGAACGTGGTACTCATTTTGTATGAGAAATAATATCTTTTGTACTATGCAATGTTGAATGTCATAAGTAGAACGTATAATACAACCACGAGGCAATGTAGATTCCCATCTACTCTTTACAATGTACTGCATTATCAGTGCGATATATTTAGATTATCAGTGCGATGTATATTTAGATGCTTCGTTACAGAAACTCAACCAGTCAGTATGTAATTAGTCTACGTACCATTAGGTGTTGAAATTACGAGCAATAGTTTTGACAACGAAGCTCTGGTAGTTACTGAAGATTATAACCAGCAGACTATGCAAAAATTTCACAGCCCATGTAAATTTAAGAGGACATTCCTAATTTCTTGTTTTCAAATATGGTATAGCCTTTTTTGCATAATATTTGTCTGTACCTCGATGTAATTGTTAAAGTGAATTCATCTTGCTTCTCTATATTACTCTTTGTTTGTCAACAAGAGTAGCCAAAACACAAGAAAACAACAACACAAAACAACAATAAAGACATACTGCTTATATCTGACGACAAAATTTACCAACGCACACATTAGGCAAGAGTGCGTGCAGGACAAGCGGTACCGTTGGTGAATTTTCTTTTTCTTTTATCCTTATTTTATGCAGTTTCCCTCTTCGATAACTCTTCGATGATATAAACAAATATTTTTTGACCCGAGAGTCTCTGTTTGAACAATGAAGCCCTCGGTTACGCGGATTGTTTACCATTTCCTTAGGGGTCTGCGCCCCTGGGGGAAAATAGTACAGTCCACGTTATATCGGGATCATCATAGTTTAAACCAGAGACTCTCGTATGATCAGTGAATATTGGTGTACAATACAGGCGTTCTAACCTCTTTGTAATCTATTATACTTTAGATGAAATCATATGATGTTTTCATCTAGTGACATCGTGCGTATAGTACAGAACACTCGGTGAGACTTGAAATGGTTGATTTAAGACCATGGTGCTAACATGTTTAACTTTAACATTACCAAAGTTACATATATGCACCTCACAATATTCTTAAAATCCATAGAGCTGTATTTTTTTTCTGGCATGCTAAGAGTTAATATGGATTGCACAGCACCTTTCTGTGGAAATTACGGCAACTTGATTATGAACAAGATGTTATCAATCTGTTGTAATCTCATGCTGGTTAACTGAAATGTATGAAACAAGTGGGACGGTAAGATTGGCACCCGCACAGTGCTCAGTGAAAGAGAACTCGGGTCTGTAATTTGATTAAGTCTAAATGCCACCGTGGTATGTGTAGCTGTGTGTACTGTTCTGAAATCAGGATGATATCATTTCAATTACAGACATGACTGAAGACAATCTGATACCATCACTGGAGTGTGCATTGCCCCGCGTTACTCGGGCATATCCCAACGTGATGTCAGTGAACACATTTGTGTTATCATTTAACCCTATCAATGCCACACTCATAATATAGCATGTAATAATGATAAAGATGATGATGATATTAATAATAGTAATAATCATAATAATGATGATAATAATAATTATAATAATAATAATAATAATAATAATATTACTAATAATAATAATTATAATAATAATTATAGTAATAATAATAATAATTATAATAATAATTATAGTAATAATTATAATAATAATAATACTAATTATAATAACAATTATAAAAATAATAAATGATAATATTCAGTTCTTTTATAGCTTCAAATGAAAACAAAACAAACTACACGTAAGAAAAATACAATAAAAGAAAGTAGCTATATAGTTGGGCACTGAAATCGTGTGTACATACCTCAAGTAAAAAATATATGTTTTAAGAGAAACCTTAAACTTATCCAAATCATAAAGATTTCTCATAAAGTGATGAAGTGCAGTCCGTGAAAACTGGGATAGCCATGTTTAAAAGAACGCTCACCATTATGTTTTAGTTATGACGGGAGGAACAACAAAGAAACCCTTTGTGCTAGATGCTAGATCTCAAAGTATGACTATAGGCCAATAATCCAGTCAAATATGACAAGCATTCATATGTGAAGACAGATAGTTTGAACAAAATACGGGAATAGACAGGAAGCCAATGTAAGCTACGTGAGGCAGGTGTGATTACTTCATATTTTCGAGTCCGAGTCACTACTCGTCATGCTGAATTTTGAATTGTCTGCAGTAGAGTCTATACAGTTCTGTTGCAATTTGCTGAGAGGGTGAATGCTAACCGTGCCTTTGACGCCTTTGAAATTGTATGTGTCCCCTTTGATCACACTGGAAAAAAAAAACCTTTCCCTCAAATTTTCCTTAACCATTTTAGTGTCAATGTGAAGTCAAATGAATAATTGACCAGAAGTTAATGATTTTGCTTGCAGTTTCACGGGTTTGTACAAATCACGCTGGTAAAAATAACCAGGCACGTGGGTACAATTTACACAATATAAGTTACTTGACGGCTGACCGGTCACTCTTGTAATTTTCGCTATTCATGACAGCAGAAAAGGGTCGCTGAATACTGACCTGTATGAATAGCGACCCTCTTCTTCGATTATGTCTAGCGACCCTTCTGAATATTGACCTGTAAGAATAGGCACCCTTTATTTGTTTTATGAATAGGGACCCTTATATGATTAACGACCCTGATTTGGTACGATAAATAGCCACCCGTCGGCTCACTGCAAAAAGGGGTTATCGTCCATAGACAATACACAGACGTTAACCCCTTTTTGCAGTGAGCCGACGCACCCTTATGTTTTATTACGAATGGGGGTCCTTTTGAATAATGACCCTTATGTCTTATTATGAATGGCGGTCCTTATAAATAATAACCCTTGGCTTATTAATTGCGGCCATTATATCTCATTATGAATACCGGTCCTTACGAATACTGTTTCTATTATGAAGAGCGGTCTGTATGACTAGCGAGCGGACCCTCGTTTAGAGTATGGAATATTATACATGGAGTTTTCTGAGAACAAGAATCCACAACATACGGCGTATCCTTTAACATGTTTAAAGGCAGTGGATCTCATTTGCAAACATCCCCACAGACCAGGAAAATATAACCCATGCCCTTAAGCTATTGATGAAGGGCATGTCTGTGAAATCTGGGGGAGAGTAATTGCTTAGAATTTGAAAAATGTGAAAGAAAAACAATAGCCGTTTAGTGTACGGGTTCTATGGTAGAAATTTTTTTCTCGCGAGAAAAAAATTCAAATCAGAGTCTAACGGTCACTATAATTCCACTAAAATTGAGTTTCTAGCTCCTATATTTTGCTAAAGGTTCCCAGATGGCATTTTCTTCTAAATGCCATTGTATTTACACAATGTTAATGTTTAGGCTTGCAAAAGAGATCCACTGCCTTTAAGTCGAATGCTTGATGTGTAAGCGGACGGAACCATGTTACGTTGGAAGAGACATTAATGAGTCACGGTGTCACATTACATGAATATGAACACATGGTGAGCAACCCTCCATAAATATTTCAGCGAGTGAACATATGACACTCTCCGGGGGTAGCAGGACTGATTCACCGCTATCGCCCGGAAGTTATAACATTGCTTCACCCTTACATTAAATGACGTGTATAGCTATTATTGTGAAGCACGCCGCCTATTAATACACCGCAGTAAATAAATGAAAATAAATAAATAAATGAAATAAAATGATGATAAATACATGCAAATCTAGGGTGTTAAACTTAACACCAGCAGTTTTGATTATACAAATGGTATTACATTGCACCACTATCAGACTATGGGTGTTATACCTAAGTGTAAACACCAGAATAACCCCTTCAACCACAGCCCAATATATTGAAGGTACGTAGAAATTGCTGAAAATGTAATACCATGGCTATTTTGTACGCAGTAATTTTTGGTGGTGAAGGTTATTAACCCATTGGAGACGGTATGATTTCGATATAACACGCATTTTCTATGGACCCAGACCCAAAGCCTATATCTCGTTCTTAGTCTTCTTCTTCTTCTTCTTCTTCTTCTTTTGCTTCTTCCTCCTCTTCTTCTTCTCCCTCTTTTTCTCGTCGTTGTTATCATCGTCATCATCATCATCTTCATCATCACCTCATCATTATCATCATCATCACCATTATCATCATCACTACTTTTATCTTTTCTGTGGTATAAATTTTGTTGATTCTTTAGTTGAACTCTTCTGACAGCTTATCAAATCAGAGCCTGTAATAGCTTTGTCATTTCATCCCATTTGTTTTTGTGAGAATTGTTTATTCATCTGTCGGGTATTTGTAGCACAGGAAATAAACATGTCATGTTAATGCATGTAAATCAACGATGCAATTATGAACAATCAAATGTGGTTATATGACTTATAAACCGCGGTATATATATTAGCAAACACATTTTTGAATGAGTGCAATGCATTCATTTTATCAATCAGATGTGGTTATATGACTTGATGATACCAAACACACTTTCATGAATGAATGCACTGTGTTTGATGTGCCAACTGGATGAATAATCAAGTTTAAATTTCCTCAGAAATCTTATTGAAAGTCCATCACACCCATTGCAATTAGAGTAGACAATAGAGCATGTTACATTCATAAATCATAACGAGGTATACTGATTCACTTACCTCATCCGGGCCTAACCACATTGCAGTGCAAACCGAAGTTCAGCGGAACCAGTAGCGTAGTCAGGCATTCTTTAAGGTAGGGAAGGGGGCAGGAAATATACGTTTTGCTGGAATGACAAAACCAGGGGCGTCACTAGACCATTTTGAATGGAGGTGGGGTGGTGCAGGGACGTTGAAGAACATTTTTGCCCCCCCCCCGAAAAAAATCAAAAAATCCCAGCTAAACAGCAACTGACAAGTGGGGAGGGGGCAGGGGGCCGACGACGACAAAAAACAAGTTTGCCTGCCATTTTTTCCCCAGCCAAACAGCAACCGGCAAGGTTCTACAATTTTCCAACTGGCAAAATGAAAATGCCGACTGATGGTCAATTTGCCCGACTGGGCGCATGGATTTGCCGACTACGAGCATGAATGGGGGTAGGGTGTCACACCCAACACACCCCCTCCCTCCTCCTCCTCTAGTGACGCCCCTGGACAAAACGTAATAGTAGTATTAATTTGGATAATTTCGGGGGTCTCATCCAGAATATGGGGTTCGGCCAGATCGTAATCTTATTGACCAAACCTCCGCATACTTTCCATTTATTTACCATATCATTTACTTATAATTGCTGCACTTTTTGACGGGGTGGGGTGTTGCCCCCTTCCCTGTGGGTTTATCAATGACTAGAATGTTCCTGTTATGTGGCTTGAACCTCCGAAGTTATCTCCTCTTGCGACCGCAAAGGAAAACTCATCATTGAATAATGTAAAAAGCATTTGTCAGCCATGAATGGGTGACTGGAGTTTGGAAATGTGCAAGACTGTTGACGCAGTTTGCAAAACGGCATCATGGATGTCCACGTCCCAACTTCCGATAAACTGCGTTGTACTTATTCTGATTATTTTACCCATGCACAATTTTGTTTTCGGCCTCCCTGACAGAATTTATAGTAACAAATGTAAAAGTTTACTAGTATGTAAAACATGAGCAGTCAACATGGAATGTTGCAAGCAAGTATTCATGGGAATTTAATTCTAATAGAAGTAATGGTACATGAAATATATAATGCAAGATCTTTACGGGGTTAAGGAGATACTAGTCACGGTAATTGTTCTAAAAAAATGACGTTATGATGCCTTAGTCGAAATGGTAACGTGTAGCTGTTGAAAGGTGTGTAGTCAGCAGCAAGATTTAGTTCGGTCATGTCGCTGTAAGTCATATCTATATTTATGTTTTATTTCGGTTAGATCTGTATGTCTACAGCTCTGGAAAAACATGGTGTTTTTTTTAATGAGCCTATTTTGTGTTTGTTCATTCTGGAATGTATTGTTTTGTTTGTAAAATTTAGCTTATTGAGTGACTGTGATAATAATACCATCGTCCGTGTCTTCATAGCTTTGCCCACACTGTGAAAACACTGCGTGTAGCGAGTAAACTCTTTGTAATCATTTACAGAGGCTAAACGTCGTGCGTCATATCACTAAACACTGATATCCATTTTCTTAACACATCTTTGTCATCACTTTCTAAACACTATTTAACTAAATGCGTTTTTTTTCATATATATGTCATTGACCACGCTCTTTGTAACTTTCATGCAGTTAAAAGTTCTTCAATTGATGGCGTTTTCAGAATACTGTGCTATAGAAAGGATCTCCTATCGATCTACTTCTTTGTTTTCAGACGACGAACGTGGTTGACAATGATAAAACCTCGAGATGCCAGTCCCACTTTGTAAGGACAGAGCAAATCTGATATCTTGGCACAGACTGCCTGTGACGTGGATCAGATCGCACGGAGATATGGAGATAGACCAATCTAAAGTACAAGGTCACATTTGCTGTGCGGGATATTTGGTCTAATTTACTAGCTCAGATATCATCACTGACATTATTTCAATTACAATAAACTAGATGCTAAATTGCGTTCCATGTGTCTCCACGATATCTAAAAAAACCCAATTGGTTTTGTTTGTGGAGCTGTCAAAGTTAGACGGCATTTGTGATTTTCCCTTCAGTTCAGGAAATCATCTTTGCGTATCGTAGAGTATCTGTAGACTGTTTTCTTTATTTTAACATATCTTCTTCTCTAACAAAACATTGTGACAGCTTTCGTACAATGACCCCTACCACATTGAAGATGATGACGGCCAGTCTTTAAATTTAAATTTTGCACTTCTGTTGATACACATATATAACTAAACACTACAAAAAAATAAGTTCCCCCTTTTTGAAAATTCCATAACTTTTTAACGAAATAATTTTGAGCAGAATAATTTGGCTGGAGTGATTCTGCACTCATTGACTAAATTCTGTGTGAAAATGTGATTGATCCGTCAAGTCATGCATGAGTGCACACGTAATAAAGGCAAACATGTCACTTTTCAAAAGTCACAAGGGTCATTTTGAGGGATTTGTGATGCAGGATTTTGACAAATTCTGTTTCTGTTGAATGATTAAGCGCTATTTATGTTAATCAGCTAACATTTGACCCCCTAACAATTCTTTTGCACTTTTCGCATATTTACGCTTCAGTGAGCTCATTTCAACAATTTCCATCCAATCCTCATTTTGAATTGTAAATCATTAAGCTTATTGAAAAAATCTGAAATCCGATATATTTTCACAAAGTGATTTACACGTTGCTAGGAATAAGAGGTTGATAATCATGTCAGAGTTTATGAGCAACACTTACATAATAAAGCAAAAAATATCTAATTTACCATTATTTAGCATAAGAGATGACTCCTGATGACTTTTTGAAAAGCTGACATGTTTGCCTTAATTCATGCCCTCACTAATGCATGGCTTGAGGATTAATCGTATTTTTCACAACAGAGGTTAGTCAAGGCAGCTGTTGGAAATGTTCCTGCCAAGTTATATTTTGCCTAAAACTTATTCATTAAAAGAGTATGGTCTATTTTGAACAAGGGCGACTTACTTTGTTGTGTCGTGTCTTGATCAAGCCAGTCCAAAACAACACCTCCATGGTCCAATCGAAAGGTGAATGCACAAATGGTTCATCGTTATAAAAACTATGTGACATATGAAGCCCGAATGTTACACACTATGTTCTATGATCCAACTAGATCTGCAAACCTTTGACGGTTACTTGAACATAGTTATTTTAAACTGCAAAGGATGGTGACGTAAAAAAAAACCCGCACGTAACTGTGATAAACATTTTATTTTGTCTTTATTCTTTTGCCACGGGTATCGGAAATTTCAATTTAGAAAAATGTACTCGAATGTCTTCGTAGATGGCAAAAAATGCATCCGATTATTTTGGAAGTACCCAGATTTCATGTTCACAAGGACAGCACATTGTCGGTCTGACGAATTTCCATTGTATGTCGTTTATTGTGCCCGAAGACATGCTAGAGGGTATGGCGTAGTATACGGTATGTAACCTTACGATCGTGTACGAAAACAGATGAGAACGTTGAGTGCAGGTCGGGCAATGGTAATACATGTACTTGACGACTGCGACTGGTCCCTGAGACCGAGTGATGGCGTGAATAGATAAGGGGGGGGGGGGTAGAAGAGAATGTTGAAGATCAGTTGATGAAATTCTTTGCAGAACTTTCCTAGAAAACTGACAAAGTAAATCAAGACAAGTGCACAATAACACAGACGCACAAAAGTGTATGCACTCACACACAAAGTACACATACACTGCTTTTTTTCAGTGATTTTTATTTACGAGTCCATATACTGAGCAATAACAAAAAAAAATCAAAACAAAATACACAAATTTTTACATTCATTTTGAAGAAAACATAATTACACAATCATTTGGAATGGCAAACACACACACACACTCACACATACACAACACACAGACACACACGCACACACGCACATACATACATACAGACACATAACACGCGACGCACACACACTAATCACACACACACAAACACACACACACACACACACACTCACACACACACACGCACACACACGCACACACACACACATACACAGACACACAGACACAGACAGACAGACAGACACAGACACACACACACACACACACACACACACATACATACATACACACACACATGTGATACATAACAACTGGTTCTTTTACCAGAAATATGATGTTCATTCATTACCAGCACTGGTTCCTAACAAAATGAAACGCATGAATAGAAAATAGCTATATTAAATCGAATATTTTTAACTACGTAGCTTATTTTTCCAATCTGTATGAATCCGTTTACCGTTATATTGAAAAAAAAATGTTTATTTTTCGATGGTTATATCTATGACCGGGTGGGGACAGATGGCAAACCAAGGAGCTGTGTTTAAAGCTCCTTGCGCAAACATTATCCTTTTTCATAAGTTCTTTGCATAATGCTGGCGAACATATCCGGCTCTAAACGTCGTAATCACCGAGAGTTCGTTTCGTTGCTTGGCAACTGCTAATTCCCTCTTTCTTGTATGGACTGCCTTTGCAATGTAATAAGACAAGATTATTACTCGGTGTGTCGTGTGGGATAACCACGGGAAACAAAGAAATGCATTTACATAAAAAGTTGAATGGATGCATTCAAGATGTTGCATGATATCTAAATTTGAACCAAGGGAATCAAAAGAAAGCCAAGGTTTGTGATTTTATTCCAAGTTCGAAACTATAAAGGAGTCCTCTGCGTCCAATATACATGTAATTGAGCAATTTGATACACTGTCAAAGTCGTGGTGCGGCATTGTAGTTGATTCTCCTCCGCCATAATGAATACTTTTGTCTCGAATCGG
>JZLH01S0062921.1:3941-20267 GCA_001188425.1 Eucidaris tribuloides | reverse complement strand
AAACAAATACCACAATCAATTGGTTTTGTACCACTATTTATATCAGAAATGGTTGAACAAATAGACTGGCATTCTTTACATGTAAATGACATTTAAATTGAGGATATTTGAATTTTGAAACTAAATTGGTAACGATTAAACAATATCATTGTATACACACTGTATGTAAAATTGCATGTTGCTACATGCAGCATAATACAAAATGTTCTCATTATTGGAACTTCAAAAGAAGAATTAAAGGACGTATGAAAATAGAGTGAAGAAGAACTACATGTACAAAATAATTCAGCTGAAAACATTACACTACGTTACGGAGTCAAAAAAATACTAAACAATGCATAAAAGAAATGAGTTCAAAATATCACTGTCAGTCACACAAAGTCACAAAAAATATTCAAGCAGATTCTATACGGAGTATCTTAAGGTCGATATGCACTAATGTCTGTTTATGTTCAGTAGATCCTTTTCATTCGAGATCAGTTTTGTGAAAGTTTTACCTCCGGTTGCGGGTATAAGAACAATGATGCGACCATCGGTAGACCATGCTGATATCACATTCGGAGTAACACGAGCTTTTGCCAGTAGTTTCTGATTCCTCGAAGTCAAGTCCTCCACAATTGATATACCACTTCCTTTCAATTTTTTCCTGTTCTGCGAGATCTCTTTCCTTTTTTTGTGGCTAGCCAGCTTTACTATGATGGATCGAGGACGACGCTCATCTCTGTGTTGGGATGCAGATGCAGATGTCGTAGATGATTTTGATGTCGGATCAGTTAATTTCTCCGTCCGATGAGAGCGATCTACATCCTTTAATGGGTCAAGCTGGACTCCGAGCTTCTTTGTTACGAGATCTGTTACGATTGTGTCTGTATTTTCGCCTTTCGTTTCTTTGATGCCAAACACTCTGATGCATGGCCGTCGAGAATATTGTTCCTGTTTATCCAGTTTATTCTCCAGATGTGTGAACTTGTCATTTTGATCAGAAATAATTTTGCGTAATGACAAGATTTCATTGTCTTTCTCATCTAGTCTTTTCTGCATGTCAAACATGTCCCCCTGCAACATTTCTATCTGGGTATGTGTTTCAGTCATCTTCTTGTCAATGGCAGTAGCGATGACTGAGTCCAAAAGGTTGATGAACTCCTCATTCTTCAATAAGTCTTTGATAACCTGGCATGTCACTGCTGCCGTTTGTCTAGTGTTTAGAATATTGGTAGTCATCTTGTTCGAGCTGAATGCCAGGAGATTAGGAGTACAATACACTGAACTCACACAGCATGAAGGCAATTACCATGACAATAATAAAGAGTAAGCACAGCATTCGTGAACCAGTACATGTACCTTAGCTCAGTGTTCTGATAGCAGCTTTAGTTTACGGCACAATGAAGACGCAGATTTCAGTGTGTGGGACTACAGGCACAGACAATTATGTTGGTTGAGGCTTGCCACAGACTGCTCATTCCAAATTTACTCCATATAGAATCCAAAGTTGATAAAATCCATGATTAGTGAGCTCCACAAAGACACATATTTCTGAGTAGATCAAGTCTGAGCTGATAGTTCAATTGCGTTTTGCTTAAACTGCTGTAATTTCCAGACGAACAGCGCAGCAACACCCAGAACTTCATGCTTAAGCTCACAAAGCTCCTTATTATAATAAGTAAATATGTAAAAGCTTTTGAGTTATTCAGTTTACTGACTTTCTGATCACATGTACCTTTTAAAAGTCTGATTACAATTAAAACCTTAAAGGTATTGGCTAACATTTACCACAGTTAAAAAATCTGAGCGGCATAATTCCCCATGCTACCAGTGTCTTTGATGAGGTCTAAAAATGAAGCCCTGAAAAAATTGTATTTCAAAATGATTATTTAGTGCTTTAAAAAAGTGAAAGTCGTAAGTTGACGAGATTCACCTGCCCATTTCCTCCCAGAGACTTACTGTGTGTACTTCTACGTTAATAAAACTCGCCCAGAGTTTTATTGTTTATTCATGTATAACTTGCCATTGGCAGTGTAACTTTCCAAACTTTTGTATTCTAGGGTGTTTATTTGTCCATTTGAACACTACTAGGCTATATAGTTCAGATATCAAAGTTTGACAATTTTTTTAAATTGAAGTTCCACAATGTTAGCTTATCACTTTAATTATCCAAAGTCATGGTTACCCATAGAGTGCGGTATAAATAATCTAACTCTATGTGGTTACCTCACAATATGACGGTTGCCATTGGAAACGCCTGAATTTTGAGAAAATGATGAGATTTTCATGAAAAATCATGAAAACAAGCATTACAGGTTAACAACATGACTATCAGCAATTTTTGATAAATGCGTTCATGCCACATCATTTCTGTTACCATAACAACAGCATGATAGGAATGGATTTTTAATGAAAAAATGTATTTTATTGAAAACACACAAAAAACAAATGGTTATGGTTACCTCCCAAAAATCTTAGGAGGGGCGACATCCGTCAGGGGAAGTTTTGCCTTCCAAGTTCCATTTTTTAAACTTGTCAAACAGCATCCAATAAAACAAGCGGTGGGTGGGGCAGACGACTAAAAGCATTTTTGCCTACCTATTTTTTTTTTTTTTTACTAGCCAAACAGTTTCAGATTAGGAATAAATAATAAGAAATAATGATAAACAGGTAAAAATGTTTAAGTATTTAATATTCTTGGACAAATAGAGGTTAAACTTTATCCAAATTTGATTGAAATAATTATCCATAATATAATTCAGAGTGAGTTTTGTTTGATTTCTTGAAAATATAAGTTATAAGCATTGAAAATACTTGTAAAATATACCCCCACACCATAGCTTTTTGAAATTTTACCCCCCCCCCCAAATGAGCGATTTGGTGCACATCAAAGATAAAATTCTCAAAATTTCGAATCAAAGATAAACAAGAATAGTCTTCAGATATGGTGAAGTAAGTCTCATAAATATAAGCAATACAAATGAAGAATAATATAAACATTTACATTGTAAAAGTTGAGTACACAAGTACACTAACAAATGGGGAGGGTCTAGAAAGGGGTCCCCTCCCAGGATGAGAAAATTTGACATATTTATTTAACACCCGAAATGTTTAGTTTTAGGATCATTTTAAAACCAAAGAATACATAATGTTAACAATGACTGCATTTGAAAAGTGGCTCGTTTTTTAGACTGTTTATGTTGAAATAAAAAATAACTTGGTACAATAGGATTTGTGTGATTGGGGAGGGTTTAGAAAGGGGTTCCCCTCCGAGGGTGAGGAAAGTTGACATTTTTAACTTCGACTCTTCTTTGGAGAGGTATCAAACTGAACGCGACAGGAATCACCTTCAGGGCAAAGAAATTCACAAAATGTGCATCACTCTTATTGCCGATGCCAATAAAACGCTAATTTTCAAACATTTCTCAGTTCTTTGTAGTATACTTATTCCAAGGCAATGATTACATACCCTTTAGTGGCATGCACTTACCGGTAAGTTGCATCGAGCTTAATTAGATCTAGAACCTTAAGTGGGCGTCAAGCCATTTATATGTCACTTTATTGATTAACTTTTCTTAAATATCAATATTACATGTTTGTTTTACTTTTTTCAGATCCACAAACTGTTACCATGATACGCCTTGTCGGGGGGTCTTCAAACTACGGTCGTTTGGAGATTATGTACGATGGCGAGTGGGGTACAGTTTGTGACGACAGTTTTGGTCTAAGCGACGCCAGGGTGGCTTGCCGACAGCTCGGCCTGGACACCGCCACAGTGGACTATTACCCTCGTGCCTATTTTGGGCAGGGTACCGGCCGAACCTGGCTGGACAATGTAGACTGCTTGGGATCGGAGCTATCACTTGCATCTTGTTCCCACAATGGCTTTGGAATAGAAGACTGTGGTCATGACGAAGACGTTGGTGTATCGTGTGGAGTAGGTAAGATCTAAGCCAGGGTAAAGTCTTTCATCAGTATTTGGGCCATTCTTTGTCACGTGTGTGACCAAAAATACAACAAATTGCAAACTGTATCCCATATTATTCCAAAGGCCTTGCAGGTACATTATTTTGAAATGTAAATATATCTTATATATGTCAATAGTGATCAAGTGAAAATATTTAATGTTATGTTAATCATTCTTATTTAGGGTCAGAGGTCAAATAAGTTTTGTCACGTGTGTGACTTCACACGGAAGATGATTTTTCATAACTTAGATTTAACTTGCAAACTCTGTGAATTGTCAAACCCTACAATGTTTGTAATTCTGGCAGACTTTCATTATAGTGTAGTAAGTAGGAAAATGACAATAATTATCATTTATCTCTCACAAGTATTTTTTATTGTATTTCTTTATGTGATGAAGTGTCGTCACGTGTGTGACATTTGGGTTGTCACGTGTGTGACATGTATATGTATAGCATACATGTACATCATGGTAATTTGGCCAAAAAAAAATTCTGGGAAAACCACTCGAGCTACAGGCCTGAAAATTCAATCACTTATGCCCCTTATATTTCCACACTAATGATTAGATTTCTGGCTGCCTTCATACTTTTTTTCAAAATAATATTTTTTTTGAAAATTTTACTAATTTTGAAACCAAAGATAAATGCACACCCTGTACAATCTACATTTTCATAATGTATTGATATTTATGGATATTTTCTCTTCAAAAACTACCCACCTGTTCATATGAATACATTTTCAATACCAAAAATGCAATTATGCACACATTACTTGATGCTTTGTCTAGCAAGCCTCCTGCAGCTGTCAAGTTGCTAAGAGCAACCTTTGTCGAACAGAATGGCATGCATAAAATTTTGCATTTATTATGAAACTGTTCTAAAGGCAACACATGCCCTAGTCTGGCTTCCAGACATTTACATGTACATTAACCTGTCTGTTTTATTGATAAGGAAACTACTGTCTTTAGTCAACTGCTTTGAATAATACAAGAGTCTTGATTTAAGGCAAAGTAAGTATCTCTGAAGGTAAAACAGTCAGAGAGTAAGTGTACTATGGAGGTCAAAAAGTTGCACGGTCTAGAACTGAGACTACATATGCCCTGTAGCTTCTCTGCAACATACCCAAACAAAACAAGTATGACAACATCGTCACGTGTGTGACCAATTAATTCGCTCTGTTATTAATAAAATAAATTATGATATCCATATTTGGTGTAAAGTAAGAATCATAACCAAATATGCTTTTGACACAAAAAAGAATATATCAGACAGTAAGTTCTTCTGACTGGGAAAACTTATCATTTTTCCGTTCACGTGTGTGACATTGTAAAGTTGATTAATTTGTTTATAATATATCATTAATGAAGAAAAAAACTATTTCTATTTACGTGGTATTAGTTGAATGGGTGTGGACAAACATATGACCACATCAATCTTCAGAAAGAAAGTTATTACACTCACCTTTTCACCAATCTATTTAAGAGGAAAAATGCTTAATATTTACATTATAACACATAGTTATGTAAATTTAGGCAAGTTAGCATAAATATGGACTTTTTCCAAAGAAAAAATATTATTCAAGTAACTTTGGACTATGCTTTGCATGAACATGCAACTGAAAATTTCAAAAAACAAACTTCATTTTTTTTTTGTTTCACTTTTCAAAGAATGGCCCATTTTGTATTGTTATACCAGACAAAAGAAAACCACCTTTAATCTACTGAAAATTGTTTGGAAAGACATTCTCTGACTACGCAATTGATCAGCGACATATGCATAACTACGGTGTCAAAACATTTCTTTACTTTTTGTTAATTTCCCCAAAGTGAAAGTATTATGGAGTACAATTTTTAGGGTATTGATTGACGAAATGAGGATACGAATCTATCATAAACTGTATAAGAGTAAAATTTATTATCACTATAATTTTATGACAAACTGTACAGTGTGCACAGCATTTAACTTATGTGGAGAAAAATAACATTTCATATATACCATAACACATCAACACGCCAGAGTGGGAAATTTCAATTCCTGATGATTACGGGGATAGTCACTTGCAAACACCTCTTCGTTATATCACCTCTTCATTCCACATAAAACACTGACGTTGATAGTTTTAAAGAGGAATTTTACTCTACTACATGGCAGGAGTCACGGGGTTAATCTAATCGACATCTGATAAACCATGCTTTACTCTGAAATAATATTTCCTTGAAAAGTGGGGTTGACTGCCGTTCGCCAGAAGTGAGGGGATGTATACCCACGGGTACAGTCAATTTGAGTGACTCATTATTATGTGGTTTTCTTACAGCCAATGTGGATAGAACCACAACTTCATCGGACACCAACGATGGTTGGATCACCGTCATCGTCTTTTTCGTCGTCGGCGGCACTATTCTCGCATGCATAGTTGTTTATAGACGGCGTCGACTTCACGCGGCCCGACAACGACAGACGACCACCACCACCATCCAACCTCCATCCACCACGGTCGTGGGGGTAGCACCCGCATCACAGGGTAGCCAGCCCTTACCCACGTATTATCCCGGCACTCAACCCCCTCCTCCTGGAGGCTCCACCCAGCCCGACCCATCGGCCAGTGCAGGAGGTTATGCCTACCCTCCACAATCCCCGCCAGGCCAACAGAATCCGGCAACTTACCCCGCACAAACGTACCATACAGCACCCAACACTCAGACGTACCTAGCTGCTTACCCACCGGCTCAAGCTCAGCCGGTAGGAGCTCAGCCAGGAACCGCATACCTAACGGCGCCAGCTCAGCCGTTGGGAGCTCCGCCAGGAGCCGCATACCCAATGGCACCAGCTCAGCCAGTGGGAGCTCCGCCAGGAGTCGCCTACCCCCCACCGCAAACTGGTAATCTTCAGTCTCCACCTACGAACCCGGCATACGATTCCGCTAGTGTATTCCCTTCGGCGCCAATTTTACCCGGCCAGGAGCGAAATCTACCATCACAACCCCCTGCTTACGATGACGTTGTTAAACAATAAGTTTAAGTTTTTTTTTTACCATAATTATGTCAAGCTGTTGTTAAGTTCTCCATTAATTGACAGACTATATGGAACTTACGGTAAGGAAAGATTGTAAATAAAACTTGTGTTTAATTATTTTTTTCCATTTTTTTTACGAACACGGCACTAACGTATTTTGTGAAGAAGAATCTAAACCTGCACCCATGGATCCAATATTCATAGGTAACAATCTCAAGACAAAGAAGGAACAAAATATTGAAAAGGGGAACTTTGTTTACAATGGCCGAAATAGAACAGGATGTTTGTTTCGACATTACAAACATGGAAATGGCTTCCTTTTATTTTTAAATGTTGCTTTACATGTTGCTCAGCTGATTTGTTTAAAGTGGTAATTGTATATGTATATAAGAGTGTGGTTCAATTTTATGTATATACGTGTATATCTATAGTGATATTATGGAGACCCATTATTTTAGTAGCTCCGGGGTGATATCATGTTCATAACGCCTGTCCATTGTATTCTACCTGTTATGACATTTTGGGACAATCGTATAACATAATCTCGCAAATCGTGGTTTACTCGCCCGGTTAGCCACCGGAGAGGTGTATAATACCTCCATGTCTCACGGTCTGTTAACCATACTATGGCATTACTAGAACTATTAGTACCTTGTACTTGGCCATAAGCTTGCAGTGAACGGTGACATGATTTGCATGGGAGCCGTGTTATAAATTTGGATAAAATGTCTTCGGTCTGGCAGAAGGTCTTTAGCATGTACTCTAAGCGGAAGGGCACTGACTTGAAAATCATTTTCTAAGTTGATTTTGACACTTTATCAGACTGACATAGGATCTATATAAATCATAGATCACAATACTTAAATTTCGTGTGAAATAAGCCAATGGTTTTCAAGTTCGTGGCGATTTGCTGTTAACGCCCTTCTGCTTAGAATATAGTGCTACCGACCTTCTAAATACCAGCCAGATAAGATGAAATATCTTTCAATAAATATGCTTCAGTGTTAAACGTTCACATTCGAGACCAAACAGAATTGCAATGTTGCAGTTTTTATAGAAACGTATTGAAAGAAAAAGATGCTAGCCACAAAATTTCTCACAAAGCCGGGCAAACCTTGATTTTACATGTACAATAAATACTGCAGTTGTTTCCTTGCAGAGTGTAAGAGAATAATTTTGTACTATAGTGATCACGTGATATATTTTTTCCAGACTAGTTCTAATTGATTTTCTTCGGAGTTTTTTTTTTTATTGGGGGGAGGGGTAGGGGGAGTAGGGTGCAGACAAGGATTTTCAGTTCTTTCTTTCTATGTTTTGTAACGGTGATGTGTCTTTTTCTTTCAATATACTAAACAAATTTTCTTTTCCCCCTTTTTACCTTCACTCGTCAATTTGCTTGTGTTACCTACAAGCAACTGACAAAACTCATGCTCTTTATTTCTGGCAAATTGCTGTTACACTTCGCGCAACATTTTTTAACCCGAGCACAATCAAAATGTATGAAGATTTACTAAAGAAAATGTTTGTAAAAATGTTGTTGTTGTTGGTCTTTACAATAATGAAGTTTCTGAGACATTCGTTAGTCCATCTCTTTCTTATATATTTTTTAAAAGAGAAGTTCCACTCTTTTGTTCGTATATAGTAATGGCAAACTGTGGAAACTCGTTGCTAACAATTGAAATGTTGAATGGAGCTAAGTACAGTACTAAGTAATCACAATGAAAACTTTATTGATATATGATTGGTGGCTTGGGAAGGCTAATAACGTAATGTGTTCTTTTACTCAGACAGTGACGTCAGATTTTTTTATTGAAGATGTGTAACATTTGATATGCCAGGTTGCTATGTATATTGTAGCCAACTGATACAGGAGTATAACAACTATGATATTTGTATATAATATTTGTGTAAACCTAATTACCGATATCCTGTGACAGCTGTGATGTACTTTACTTTTTGAATATCAAGAAATGACTTATATATTGCCTAATATTCTTTAAAAATGTAAAATCATTTGAAATTTACAATGGAAGTGTTCTTTATTGCTTACACTAGCGTAGCCGGGGAGGGGAAGGGGGCAATTCCCCTCCCCCATAATGCATTTCCGAGTTTTATCGGTACATTTAAATTTTGTCGGTACATGTAGACCGTCACCCATGAGATCTCGTATACACACAAAATGTCTTAAGTACCGACGAAAATAAGCCAAGAAATGGCACTTTTTGAAGTGTAGAAATGCAAAAATTTTCAAACTCGCTCCCTCTGCTCGCTCGCATAACGACCAAGATTTTGTTGACGGCGCTTTGCCGGTAATTTATCAATCATATTATCATGACGCCATGTTGTCAGTATAATAGAAAAGAGAGCCACGTCATCTTGTTCCAACAAAATGTCTCAATAACCGACAAAAATAATGCAAGAATTTGACATTTTTTTGATGTAAATATGCAAAAATCGTCAAACTCGCTGGCTCGAAAATTAACTTATACTTTGTAAACGTTGTTTTTGTTTTTACCGACAAATTGTCAGTCATAATGTCATGCCATAAGTAAAAGACGGGAAAATTTTATTACATACTAAGATGTAAACAGGAAACCAGTGCAACAGACTGTAATCAAACTGGCATTGAAAAAGGCTTTCAGAAAAGAAATGCTTGTCAAACATAATTTCTGTACAGATTTCAAAAGGAGAGGAACTTCAAGTCACAAGTATCAAATAGAAAGGGTGTAATGATATTGATATATTTGCACATTGACCGTTTAATAATGTGTAAATACATTTTTGTGTGTATGCTTGAGAGAACTGTATTCTTTTTCTACGACTGTTACAATTCATCTCATTGTTGGAAAATAAACAGGAACGCTGATTATATGATTATATTATAATTCATCCTCTGTGTTTTGTGATTTTATTAAGTACTGCAGTAAATCCAATCCTGATGGATATCTTTCAATCATTGCTGTACAGTCGTAACGGGTTCAGAGTTATTTAAAAATTATATTTGTTGTGTCACACCCGGAAACGGGTCAGGAACAACCCGGAAGTGGTTAGATTTGATCCTTTGGTTATATGTGGTCCAAATCTGGTTCTAACATGTCCAGTGCGAAATATTTTGAAATGAAATCCCTGTTTAAAAGCTAGCAGCGGCTACATTATGTCAAACATTTCCTCACTCTGATATTTGTTTTTGGATTTTAAATATTTCTACCTCAATCTAATGAGAAAAGAAGGTGGAAAACCGTTTCTTCTTCTTCTTCTTCTTCTTCTTCTTCTTCTTGTTCTTGTTCTTGTTCTTCTTCTTCTTCTTCTTCTTCTTCTTCTCCTTCTTTTTCTTCTTCTTCTTCTTCTTTCTCTTCTTCTTCTCCTTATCCTCCTCCTCCTCCTCCTCCTCATCATCATACATTAAAGGCAAGGTTCACCCTGATATCAAGTTGGTTTTAATAAAAGCAGAACAATGAAAGAAACATATTAATGAAAGTTTGGCGAAAATCCAACAAAGAATAACACAGTTATGAAGTTTCAAAGTTTTAAATTTGTGACGTCACGTGCGAGCAGCTCCCCGTATGTCATGTGATATAAATTCCATTAAAGTGCCGTTTTCTCAGAAATTTGAAAATGATTTTACCTGTGCATTCAATATATTATCATAAACATTATTTCATACATGCAACTATGAAGAAAACCCATTTAATTATCATTAACTAAAAAAAACCCTGCAACTTATGGAATTTATATTACATGACATGTGGGGAGCTGCTTGCATGTGACGTCACAAATTTAAAACTTTGAAACTTCATAACTATATTATTCTTTGGTGGATTTTCGTCAAACTTTCATTAATATGTTTCTCTCATTGTTCTGCTCTTATTAAAACCAACTTGATGTCAGGGTGAGCCTTGCCATTAAAAGGGCAGCGCAGTGACATGATTCAGAGCAGTTGGAAATGTCTAAAAGGTCAAATGAGTAAAATCATATTCCAATGTAAACACAACAAAAAAGTAACTCCCCCTGTTTCAAAATACCATAATTTTGTAACAAAACAATTTGAGCAATTTTATCTGGCAGGAGAGTTCCTACACTCATTGTCTAACTTATGCGTGCAAATTTGATCTATCCATCACGTTATGCATGAGTGAGCATACATTAAAGCAAAATTTCTTTTTTATTTCAAAAGTCACGGGAGTCATTTCTTATACCAAAATAACGTAAATAATGGTGGGGTTTTTTTTTGCTTTATTTATAAAATGTTCGCATTCAACCATGACATGGTTACAACCTCTAATGTTCGTATACCATGTGAATAATTTGCTGAAAGAAAAGCAGATTTATTTTGTTTAATCAACGTAATGGATTTCACAACTTCAAAATTTAGATCACTGAAAGACAAAATACGTGAAACTGTCAAGGGAGGTGTAAGGGGATGGATAGAAACATTGTTCAAATATTGTATCACAAATCCCCTATAAAATTTCCATTGTGAATTTTGAAAAGTGACAGTTTGCCGTTGAAACCAAAGTATAGTTTGGTAAATGGTAAAAATTATGAAATTCTTTGCAATTTTGTTTTTACATACACCTATGATCTATCCATGCCCTGAAAATTGCTCGCTCTGAAACCTCTTTTTTGAGAACTTACTCAAATGTATATAACGTACACTGCTGGATGTTAAACATCATAATTTATCACTATAATTGTCAGTAGGTTTTATGTTATTTACTGATGTCTGGGGTTACAGTAGAATACATTGTGAAAGATTGACAAAAATTTGTCTGATCGACCAAAATTATACCGTGCTTTAAAGATTGTGACAGGGATGTGCAAGTCCATTACTTCCCTTCATTATCAATACCAAACGGTAGTTTAGTACTTTGGTGTGTTGAAAGTTTGAGATCCATACGTCATGAATTTGTTGTTTTATGAGAAAAACTAATAACGACATGTTACCAGAATGTTGTTCTTTCCATGAGTTTCAATTTTGCTCAAACTGCGAATCGCGGTTATGTGTATCGTTGCAAGACCAGCGGAGGGCACTGATTGGTTAAACGGCTAACCTCCGCACGACCTTTGGCTAACGGCTGATCGGACAATTTTGGAACGGCACGTGCACGTTTGACGTCGCGGATTTTTTGAAATTGCTTCTGAGTAATTTGAAAAATGATGAAGTTTAACCTTCCAGATTTTCACCGAAACTCAATATTTTACCCCAAGTCTCTATGAGAGGTGTTTATTTGTATTAATCTTCACATTGGATATGATTTCAGCTGATTTCATTCATTTAGGTGTTTTTTGACGTGCAAATGAATGACACAATCTTTATGTGCTCACTCATGCATGACTTAACGGATCGATCAGTTTTCACAGAGCAATTAGTCTATGAGTGCAGGAATAAATTTGCCAAATCATTTAGCTGAAAACCGTTTCGTTAAAAAGTTGTGGTATTTTGCTGCGGTGTCAGAAAGAAGACAACGTCCACCAAAGAAGAAAGCGCCTCCTATCTTCATAAGACAGTGGGTAAGGGGGATACACCCCATATTTTAGACAGGACCTGTCCAAGTTATAATTGTTTATTCTTTCTCACTTCTAAAGGTGGTTTACTATTGCAAACATCCTAAAATTTACTGTCATGTGACTTTTGTTTACATTGGATGTACAATGTATGTGGAGCAAAGGCCGCCATCTTTAATTAGTAGCCGTATCCACCTTACCACTGTCTTATGAAGATAAGAGGCTCTTTCTTCTTGACTGGGTGTGGTCTTCTTTCTGAGACCGTTTCAGAGTAACATATTGACATTTTTTGTTTGTTGGAAGTCTTTCCAAACTATCAAACCCGTTTCACGGGAAATATGAAACCGACTTGCGATTGTAGGGTGAATTACACACGCTCCGCCTATAGGGAGGCGAAAATGTGTATGTTCCAGTCCCTTTGCCGTGGGTGCGCCTGCATTTGATAATCTCTCCGCTTTGGAGAAGAAAGAAGAAAGGATATTCGTTGGCCTCACTTCAAATCATTTGTTATTTTCCAAAAATAACTTCACTAGGACATCTTCATGGAAAGACACCTTTAAGTCAAACTGCATGCGTTATAGCGAATGTTGCAATACTTAAGGCAATGGAGGGTTAAAAGATAGGTCACGTAATAATTTGTGACTTAATCAGACAGTTAATGAATGGCGGTGGGTGAAAAAGCTACTGATAAGCAGATGTGCCAGGGTAAAATGTCGTCGGGGGGGGGGGGACGTGGCCGTCAAATTGGCAAAAACAACTAAATTTCATTAATTACACTGCGAAAATTCTCTGATGTTCTGTGTTTAGACAATTTCAGAGTTCGACCGCCACCTCCGCCCCCCCCCCCCCCCCGTACGCGCTATAGCACGTACTGTAACGGTCCGTGGTTTAATAGAGTTCAAGGTCAAGGCAGGCAAGCGGGGGGGGGGGGCTGTGTGCTTATTGCGCTAGAATGGTTTTCAGACTTTATCACCATAAAGGGATGAGATTTATGTCACAGGTGATTTCTTATTTAGTACCTTTACTGGAACTATCAATTGCGCCATTGATTTGAACGCTGGTGCATCTTGCGCTTTACGCGAACTCAGTGGATTAAAACTTTGGTCTATGCATAACTAATCTCTAGTGAACACAAGGTTCACTGGAACGCACGTCAGGCTAGTGATGATCGGAGAGTCGCGGGTATTATGTTGGCTATTCGCCCGACAATGTACGGCCTACCCATGCGTGTCTATAGACATCCACTACTGTATGTACATGTACAGGCGTTAGCGGGCGAGGCATTTGAAGGTAAACGGGTTGATTTCATCTGTAATTATCAGATTATACATCTATTACATCGTGATTCTTGAAAGTACAACGTGAACAGTCGCCTAGCGTTCAATACATGCACAATTGCACATCTCTTGTACTGAACATGCTGAATGTATTGATGTGTTATCGTCTGATTCAATACATACAGCCATTTTCGTACAACAAACATCTTCCATGTATCCATCCTGTAGTGATTCTACTCCTCCGTGTTAGGATGCCACACCAGCCAACAAATTCATCGAATACACTCTGCGAAGGTATCACCCCGATAACCGGACTATAGGTGAGTATATCAACGGAACATCGAAGAAATTGCCTTCGACATGATACTTTCCATGGTGCATAATACGAGGTTTTTTGACAATATTCTTATACTTTGAAGGATAGTTAGTGGGTGGGTGTAAAGTGAAAGTGGCTTGAATAATTATGACTGCTTCCGGCGTGAAAGCTAGTCCAGGTCAAGTGACCAAAACACAACGTGGATTAGTGTATGTGCGCATTAGCCTATGCTTTCTCCTCCCGAACTTCAAACACATTGTTTATACATTGTACCACTTGGCCTGGGTTAAAAGGTCAAATCACCCGACAGAAATCTAATCCATACAATGACCCAGCTAACTGATATGTTTTCTTTTGGTTAACCTAGGTAACTGTATCTACAGATCTGTGCATGTTTTGTCTGTCTGACTTTATTGCTCAACCCGTTGGACTGGAGACGATTTAATTTCACTATGACACGCATTTTCCGTAGACCCTAACACAAGTTAACTCGTACTTAGTCTCCAACTTAAGATAAATTATAAATTAATTATAAATCATAATTATGTATAATGTATTATTATATACAGTATATTACATTATAGGTGTATATTATTATATACACGTATTTGCGTATCAATTTACATTGCATTTACAGCAACTGGGTAGCAAATAAAGCATTATTGATTTATGAATACAATTCCATCTTACGAACAGAGTTTATATAGGCCTACTAACAGTGAAAGTTTCTTGTAGCCCAAGCTTACGATAATTTCAAATAAGTTTCTGTAATTTAGGTAATTTGATTTTGAAATGGAAATCCTTTCCTCTGTTTTATTTCAATATAACAATTTTGTTTAAGATTTTTAGTTTTTTATGATGTTGTGTAATTCGTGTATTATACTAACAAAATTAGACCTATGTTTAATGAGTTTAAAGGCCACCGCACTCTACACGATTTTCCGTCGCACGACTGCCCGATTTGGATCTGAAATAAATCAGCGTGTACGAAATATAGGCTTTTTTTATTTCGGGTCCAAGTCGGTCAGTCGTGCGACGGAAAATCGTGTAGTGTGCGGTGGCCTTAAGAGAAGTAAGGTAAGTTACATTGTACATGTATACTCTATTTTACTGAGGTTTAAAAAACCGTCTGTCAGAATGACAAACGACAGTCATGAATAAAAATAATCAAGTGCTGTGTTTCTACCCATTCCCCGGGGGAGGGGGAGGGGGTCCACTCACATGTGCATGATCATATACATGTGGTTTGATGCAGGTCCAAATCGGTAACTGATCGTCGTATGCGAATGAGTTTCAGTTATTACAAATGTATAGAGGAAATTGAATTTGAATATTTGCAGAACCGAACAAACAAAATTATATTTCTCATATCTCATTTATATTCTAATTGTACTGCTTTATGATTCGAGGGAGCTGGGGTGGTTTCCGTGTTGTTAGTGTACAATAACTGATGAGTGGTCCACGTAGTACAAGCTTGGATCACTTTTTCCATTAAATATTAAATATCAAATATTTACATTCTTTGGTTTCATTCATTTATGCGATACTGTTTTTGTTCGTTGGTGTATAATTCGTAATTGTAAAGTTAGGCCATGTTTAGTAAAGAAGCATGTTTGTTTTTTGTATTCGTACTTGGTATTTTAGATTTTATTTTTGCATTTTTATGCACATTGTATTAAGATATTAACGCCATTATATTTTGTTTATGTATGTTTAAACATGTATTTTGATGGAAATAAAAAAATTCTATGAATGAATGAATGATGTGTTTTCATTGTTTTATTTCTCTCTCTCCAGACAACTGCCGTTGAACCTCCAATACTACCGGTAATCCCGAAAGATCTTGGACGTGACACATCCCACACTATGGATACATTTGGTATATTCGCTGTAAACGCCATCATTATCCTGTCTTTGATTACTTCTTCAGTTTGCCAACGTAAGTTGTTATTTTCAAGTAACTATAACACATACATCAGACACTGACATACAAAAAACAACACACATTATGATGTGCGCTGGCACACCCAAACACACTCGGATGCGTGCGCACTGCCTCTACCATGAACTGACCCACACACGCGGAAACACACCCGACAATACCAGTGAGTTGTTGGAAATAGACAACACACGTAATAACGTTTATAATTCCAATATATTCTCATTTTGAAATACAAAATTTTGGCGCAAGAGTCTCGTCCTGAGCAGAGAACCCGTGATTTCACCGCCATGTTGTTTCCACTATTACGTAAGATTTATATTTAAA